>JAQZBX010103029.1:0-11093 GCA_029593785.1 Cabassous unicinctus | reverse complement strand
CTATCAGAAGTTGTCCTCCAAAATAGGAGGGGTTTAGACCTCCTTTTTCTTAAACAAGGAGGGCTTTGTGCCGCTTTGGGCGAGGAATGCTGTTTTTACACTGACCATTCGGGTATAATTAGAGATTCCATGACCAAGCTTAGGGAAGGAATTGCAAACCGCAAACGCGAACGGGAAGCCCAAGGAGGCCTCTCTTGGGGATTCGATACTGTCCTCCCCTACCTCCTCCCCGTGCTAGGCCCCCTATTAACCCTACTCCTTATATTATCCTTCACACCCTGGGCATTAAGAAAAATCATACAGCTAGTTAAAGATCAGATCAATTCTGCCCTAGGCAGGCCCATTCAAGTACATTATCACCGACTCCACCTCGTTGACCAAGGTATAAATCCAGAAAACCTGAGTGCTACTTACCCTGAAGGTATGTAAACCCCCTCCTACGGGAACAGCATGCTGCTCAAAAACATGCTCCTAGCTTATGCTATGGTTGGTACCGCTGGGTGCAAGGCAAAGCACTGCAAAGGAGGGCCCAAACAAACAAAAGCCATTTTTGAGCTCCTTGAGAAATATGCCTCATTGGGCGCTGGACTGGTTAGCCAGTAACGGGCAACTGGACCCCTCCTCTCTTTTCCTGCGGCAAAGCCACTGGGTCAACCTAAGACAGGGGCCTGGCCAATTGTTGCCATGGGCCCTGGCCAGTTGCTGCCATGGTTTCCGATGACGGGTAAGATCCAGCAGCTGTTCAGCACAGTCCTGACCTAAGACAGGCACAGTCCCCCCAAAATCAGTCGAGGCCTCTATTTCCCCCAGCAGGTTAATGCCAAAAGGATGCCCATTCGGCATCTTTCCTCCATCCTTTTAAATACAAAGGGAGGAGATGTTGGGGACCTTCACGGTAGCACATTTATTACGCACCTTGTCAGCAGCACCGGTGACTTGCAACATGGCCGCCAGGGCTGATACAAGAACAGCCTGAGCTATTGTTAGCCTTCTTCAAGGAAGTTAAGAGAGTTCACGCCAAAAGCGCCCCCTTTCGTGCCTAAAGCTTTTCTGCCACCTACCCCAGCAACAGCAGCCACCAATCCCAAACCGCCACCTGTCTTTAGGTCCACCAATCCTCACCCTCTTCCCCTCAGTATATATACCCTGCCTCTTCAATAAACTTTTGCAGCTTGATCAGAATCCTGTCTTGCTGTCATCTCTTGCGTCTCTTGTTCCATCCCATTCCCGCTCCCCCTCTCGTAGGTTCCCGTTGACTGTCCCGCGGGCCGGGACATCCATGGACCCCTGATTAAGAAACCCTGACCTAGGGGGATGGTGGTAATATATAGATGTGTGTGTGTTTATATGTGTGTGTATATATATATGTGTGTGTGTGTGTGTGCGCACATGTATTTGTATATATGTATATGTATATATATGTGTGTATGTATTTGTATGTGTGTGTGTGTGTGTGTGTACATCCCTCTTCAATTCTAATTGGGAAAAAGGATATGGCAGGAAGTAGGACTGGCAGCCCTTTGTCGGGAAGCTTTCAGACCACCCCACAACCGTTTTACAAATACTCATGGGGAAGGAGGGAGGAGCAAAAGCTGGGAAGGTGAGGTCTCCTGCCCAGGGTTTAGGAGTAGTGACAGGAGTAGAAGATTACAGCAATCCAAAGAGAAATAGTGTTACTATTTAACAAAGACTTATTCAACATCACTGCTGTGCTAGACACTGGCAGCTCTTAGACAGCATCTGATCTCCCGGAGCTCGATATTTAGTGGGATAGAGATAAAGACGTAAAAAGGTGTAACGTAATATAGCACATTAGGCGCTTTAACTGCAATATGTCCTTGGGGCAGCCCTCTTCTCTGCAGGCTTGTCCAGTTAGGCTCCGAGGAGGTGAGGCTTCCGTTTGAGATGATTATTGTGGGATGAATAAAGAATTCACCAAGTATGAACTGAAGAGTATGATTACCTCGTTTAACTCAACCCTCCTCATATGAGATTCATAAAAGACAAGAAAAGGGGAGGGGGGAGTGGGAGAAAGAGGAAGAAAGAGAGAGGGAGTTTGTCAATGGGAAGCTGGTGGCAGATGAGAAAGGCATAACAAGCAGAGGGTAGAGCTTTTTCTATGTAGTAGTTTGAAGCAACATGGTATCATGCTTCTCAAATAATGTCTGAAAAGTCATAGTTAAAAATATATTAGGAAGCGGGTGTGGCTCAATGGATAGAGCTCCCGTTTACCATATGGGAGGCCCCGGGTTCGCTTCCCGGGGCCTCCTTGTGAGGGCAGGCCGGCTCGCACGTGGGCTGATGTGGCAAGACCTCACAGCAAGGGGGAGATAAGCAGACACAGAGAAGACACGCAGCGAATGGACACAGCAGCACAAGCAGCAAGGGGGGCATAAATAAATAAATAAATAAATCTTTAAATAAATAAATAAATAAATATGAAAGACAGTATCAAAATTCATGTGGAGATTTTAAGATAAACCATAAACTTTAAAGAAATCTTACTATTTTAACTACTTCAAACCCCTCCCCCACCTTTCCTGGGAGACTGAACTCTCCGTCTCCCTTCCAGGCAAGTACCTAATCATTTGCAAAGCAAGTGGAAGAACTGTAATTAGATAGGGATGGTGGGTGCTTAAATTAAACTGTGCTTGCTTTTTGCCTTTCTATTGTATTTTTTACTTTTTAGATCCATACAACATTTTAATATTTATTAAAATATTAGAAAAATCTATTTCTATTGCATTTCTTCCATTCCTTTTACGCTTATAAAGTCCTCCATGCAGAGATCACAGATGTAGCCACATTCAATTTTTAAACTTTTATATGCTCTCCTTTATTTTGTTTTTTTTCACAAAATTTAAGGTTTTAATCCATTGGGGTTTTATTTTAGTGTATTGTATTAGGTATGGAATCTAAATAGATTTTGCCCCCAAACTGCTAATTGTCCCAGTATGTCCTCCTCTTTTCTCCATTTATTCACGGTACATCTTTCATGAAAAGCCAAGTCCTTTTATATTATCATTTCTGTTTGTGACTATTTATTCTGTTCAATTTGTATTTGATTGTGATTGCATGAAAACAAAATTGAGAAAAGCCAGTCATTTTGCAGTAGTTATCCGTTAGGGTTCATAATGAGCAAAGGGACTAATTGTCTAGCTTAGGCAAAGAAAGTGGGACAGACAGGTGGTAGCACACGGAGTCAAAGGAAAAGCTGAAAGGCAGGAGAAAAGTCCAAAGCCATAGCAGCTCAGGGGCTCAGGGTGGCAGGAACACTGGGGGTTCAGCAGGGCACCCCCTATGGGATGAATGAATTTTAGTCTTTGTGCCACCAGTCAAAACCCAAAGTGTGGGGAGACCAAAACGATTGAGCCAGCCTGGGTCACATGGCCACCTAAATTGAGCCAATGGCAGAAGATTTTAAAATGGATGCCAGGAAAGTTACTAAATGTTACTAGAAATGGATGCTAGGCAAGTAAAAACAATTGATGGCCATGCCAGAAGAGTTTTCTTAAGTTCCACAAATTTTCTATTAAGCTATTACTTTTATTCCATTATATCTTCTAATTATATTATTGCTAGTACACAAGAAAGCAATTGTTGAAAGAATGAATTTATTTTGTATGTGGCCTGTTGCCAAATTCTTAGTATTGTAGCAGTTTTTCATGATAATCTTGAGTTTCTAAGTAGACAATTATATCATCTGCAAATAGTAATAATTTTGCTGCTTCTCCATATGTTGTTGTTTTTGTTTTGTTTCATTGCACTAAAACTTCTAGATCAATGTTAAATAATCACAGTAATATTAGCTATCTTTGTTTCTTTCTGTTTATTTAAAATTTTTTATTATAAATGTTCTACATACCTACTGAAAAAAATTGGGGAGCAATGCTGAAGGGCAAAAGCCTACCTCCTTTTAATGACCCTTCTAATTGCATTGCCACTGTTATACATGCCTTGGGTGTGTTTTTCACATATTTTTTATACATATGAAATGAAATATCGTATATTATATACATTGTTATATAATGTCCCCTTTTATCACAAATAGGATGTTCCTAATTTTTTTTTCCAAAACAGACGCTCTGTTTCAATTTCTTTCCATTTTTTTCTAAAGAGTTATTTTTTAAAATTTATTCCCCCATCCCCACCTCCCATTGTTTTGCGCTCGCTGTCTGCCTTTGTATGTTCTTCTGTGTCTGCTTGTCTTCTCTTTAGGCGGCACCAGGAGCCTATCCTTGGACTTTCCGGAGTGGGAGAGAGACGCTTAATCTCTTGCGCTGCCTCAGCCTCCTGGTCTGCTGCGTCTCTTATTGTCTTTCCTCTGTGTCTCTTTTTGTTGCGTCATCTTGCTGCGCCAGCTCTCTGCGTGGGCCAGCACTCCTGAGCAGGCCAGCACTCCGCGTGGGCCAGCTCGCCGCATGGGCCAGCTTGCCTTTCACCAGGAGGCCCTGGGAATCAAACCCTGGACCTCCTGTATGGTAGAAGGGAGCCCAATTGCTTGAGTCACATCTGTTTCCCTCCATTTTTAAACTATAATTAAATTACTTCCTGTGTTCAATAATCAGGACCTGACCATTCTAGCATCAGTTTTCTTGTTCTTGAATGCTTGATTGTGATTCACTTTTTTCATTATTCTACCACAGATGTTTTAGTAGTTATTTAGGAAATGTATCTTAATGGTATATTTTCTGAATCCATCCTCATATATTTGACAGTTAATCAATTGATTTAGCAAATATTTATTGAGTGCCTACTATATTCCAGGCATTGTTTTAAAAGGTGAGGATACATCAGTGAACAAAACAAAGACAAATTCTTTCCTGCATGGAGTTTATGGTCTAGTGGGGGAGACCAACAATAAACCAAATAAATGAAAGAAATAGCACTCTGTCCTAACGAGCATGCGGTTTCCTTTTGGGGTAATAAATGTTCAGGAATTAGTACTGATAGTTGCACAACTTTGGGAATATACTAAAAACCACTGGGTTACATACTTTAAAAGGGCAATTTTGATGGCATGTGAATAACATCTCCAAAAAAAAAAAAAAAAGAAAGAGAGAAATAGAAGTCTGTTTGTATGCTGATAGGAATGTTCCCAGAACAGAGGGAGAAACTGATTCAGGAGAGAAGGGAGAGATTTGCTGGAAAGGTGCTTTTAATTCATCAGTAGGGGATGGGATCTACTATAAAATGCATTTCTACTGTCATCACACTCAAATAGTAATGTGGTAGGGAATTCTTGGATTACCGAGTTTTTCTTTCAGAACACTATAGATGTCGCTCCATTGCCTTCTCCATAAAATTCCTCTTGTGCCCACCTTTCACACCAGCCATTGCTGTGGCAACCAGCTTTGGCAGGCCTGACCCCTCAGCAGTTCACATCAGCTGTGTTTCTCCTGCTTTCTGTCTTAGGGCTTCTCTGACACTGCAGAATGAGATGCCTTGTAGGAATTTACCTGGCACTCAATATCCAAGGGGGCAACCCTTGACCAATGAGGGATAGATGCTAAAGAATAACTACTTCTTTCTTACCTCCTTCAAGCAGACAATTCTGAGACTCCTTCTAGTCACTTAACTTACAGAAGCAGGGTGTGATATATAAGCCAGAAAAATAATATAGAAACACCCTAGCTAGAGCTAACAAAGAGAAAAGTAGGGTCTGTAAATGGTAATAACCAACATCTTTCACAATGCAAGGTGTCTGTGGTGGGGTGATGTATGGGAGGGAGCCTTGTACGATGATATATATGTTTGTTTTGTAAGTTCACAACTTTTACTACACATTGTTATTTAAGTATGTTTATGTATGATGATATACTTCAATAAAATTTTATAATGAAAAATATAACCAACATCATCACTATTATAACTGTGGGTAGAATCTCACCACAGTACTAGACGCTACTCTCTAATTGCTTTAGGTTCTATATAGTGTATAACTCTTTCTATGTCTTCATTGAAGAAGAAAAGAAATGCATGGAAAATATAAGAGAAAAAAGAGCCAAGCAAAAGAGCATTCTTAAACATCTCAGAACTTCCCAGAAAAATAAAATCATCCCCTGCCTTGGGAGAGATCTGCATTCAAACACTGCCAATTGGATGGCCATCTAGCTTGATCAGTCACTCACCATGTAAACTGATGTTCATTTGGGATATTGGAAAGAATCTGGGATTTGGAGTTAAAAGTTATGGATTGAAATATCAGCTCAGCTACTTATTGGCTAGTAATCTTGGGCAGGTCATTTAACGTCACTGAATCTTAGTGTATTCATCTTTGAAATAAAAATTTTAAAGCTCTTTTCAGAAGTATCTATAGAACAAAAAAAAACTTTTATTTCTGAAAAAAGTCCTCAATGATAATAATCTTTCACCTATGGAGATGCCAAATGTAGCATGTGTAGGTGGAAAAGCTTTGTAAATTGTAGCAGCCTATTTATTACTTTTCATTGTTGTTATTGTTGCTATTAGAACTTTTTCATGGTAAAATATTTCAAAGTCATGTAATCCTAATGGTCAGGCTGTTTTTCTTGAAACTTACCTAAATTCTTCCTGCTAAAATTAAAGACCACTCTTCTCCTCAGTGAAAAGAAAAACAGCCATTCAATATGACTCTTGGAACATCTTACCAGTAAGCACAGCCTCAGTCAAGGTGATACAGCCGGTAGGGGTGAGAGCTAAGTATGTGGATTCCAGGTTCAGGGTCCATGCAAGGAAACAAACAAACAAACAAAAACCCTAAAATCAAGACACTCTTTCTCTACATTATTATCTCTGTCCCTTAGAATACAAATTCTTTGAAATGCTAATAAATGTTATACATAAAAAGCCTTCTAGTAATATACACGGAGGTATTAAATAGTAAAGAAGTATATGTGCAACTTACTCTTGAAGGTTTACAAGATGATAGATAGATAGATAGATAGATAGATAGATAGATAGATAGATAAGTGGAAAGACAGATATAGAAAGAAAGAAAGAATGATATAATAAACGTGGCAAAGTTTTAAAAATTGGTAAATCTGGCGTTCTTATTTGCTAGGCTGCCAAAATGTAGATACCATGAAATGGTCATCTTTTAATAATGGAAATTTATTAACTTACAAGCTTAGAGGTTGTTTTTTTTCTTCCCCTTTTTGTTTCTGTTTTGTTTTTTTTAGTTTAACCATTTTTTATGTTCATGTTTTCCATTTACATAAAAATCCATAAGTTCACATAAAGGACAACTTTAGTGGAGTAGATGTGGCACAAGCAGTTAAATGCCTACTTCTCACATGAGAGGTCCTAGTTTTGGTTCCCAGTGCCTCCTAAAAACATAAAAACAAACAACAAGCGAACAAATGAAAAAACCAGCTCAGGGGAGTCAATGTGGCTCAGT
The DNA here is from genome assembly GCA_029593785.1 of Cabassous unicinctus. NCBI lineage: Eukaryota > Metazoa > Chordata > Mammalia > Cingulata > Chlamyphoridae > Cabassous > Cabassous unicinctus. The sequence continues at coordinate 3,715 of JAQZBX010103029.1, read as the reverse complement.
AGTTGAGCGCTGGCTTTCCACATTCGAGGTCCCGGGTTCAATCCCCGGCAGTGGTACCTCAAAAAAAGAAAGAAAACTTGATGGCAATGTCCCCAATAAATATTTCTCTTTTTTTCTGATTTCTCTCATTTAGCATAATGTTTTAATTTTTCCTGATATTGACATCTTATAACATTAACATACATTTGTTCAGTTTCAAAGTAAAACAGTCTTATATATGCAATATTACCCATATTCATATTTCACATGAGATTTTACTATGCTATACAGTCCCATGTTACATTTTTTAGCTTTCCTTCTAGTAATATACATGATATTAGACTTTCCCTTTCAACCATGTCATACTCATATAATAGCACTGCTAGTTATAAACACTATGATGTGCTTTCATCTTTCTAGTCTTTTCCAAAGGTTAACAAACAACCATTTTACCAGTTCTGCACAGGTTAACCCTCAGATTTCCATTCTCTACCCTCAATCTATTTTCTGGTGGTCTATATTCTAGTTATTAATTCCATGAGTTTACACAATATATTTAGTTCATAATAATGCAATCATACAGTATTTGTCCTTTTGTATCTGGCTTGCTTCATTCAACATAATGTCCTCCAGGTTCATGCATGTTGTCATATGCTTTATGACTTCATTTATTCTTACAGCTACATAATATTCCATCATGTGTACACACCACAGTTTATCCATTGATCGGCTGATGGACACTTGGATTGTTTCCATCTTTTGGCAATCGTGAATAACGCCACTATGAACATCGGTGTGCAGATGTGAGGGGTAGTTTTACTGTGAATCTGAACAAATGAGAAGTTGCTTTGTATAACTTCAGTCTTTTTGTATTTATTGAGACCTGCCTTATGACTTAACATGTGTTCTATCCTAGAGAAAGATCCATGGGCATTTGAGAAGAATGTATAACCCACTGATTTGGGATGCAACATTCTGTATGTATCTGTCAGATCATAATGTTTATCATCTTGTTCAAGTTCTCTGTTTCCTTGTTGATATTCAGTCTAGTTGTTCTATCTAATAATATGTGGTGTGTTGAAGTCTCCAACTATTATAGTAGAGATGTCTGTTTCTGCCTTCAGTTTTTCCAGATTTTGCCTCATGTATTTTGGGGCACCCTGGTTAGATGTATAGATATTTATGACTGTTACTTCTTCCTGGTGGATTGTTCCTCTTATCCTTTTTATTTCTACAGGGTCAGTCATAACATCCCCATTTTATTTATGGTTTTATTTATTTGCATTTTCTCTTTTTTATTTGTTAGTCTAGCTAGGGGTTTGTCGATTTTATTGATCTTCTCAATGAACCAGCTTTTGGTTTTGTTGATTTTGTTGATTTTCTCTATTGTTTTTTTTGTTGTTGTTGTTCTCAATTTCATTTATTTCTGCTCTAATCTTTATTATTTCTTTTCTTCTGCTTACTTTGCTATTGGTTTGCTGTTCTTTTTCTAGTTCCTTCAAGGTTCAGTTATGTCTTTAATTTTAGCTCTTTTTTCTTTTTTAAATATAAGTGTTCAGGGCTATAAATTTCCCTCTCAGCATTGCCTTTGCTCAAATACTCATTCTGCCCCTTTTCCCTTCTCTTCTCCTTCTGGAACTCCCATGACATGTATGTTGTTGTGCTTCATGTTATCATTCAACTCCCTGAGCCCCTGCTCAATTTTTCCATTCTATCCTCTCTCTGTTGTTCTCGCTCTTCAATTTCAGCTGTTCTGTCTTCTGCATCACTTATTTTTTCTTCTATCATTCCGAATCTGCTGTTATATACCTCTAAGGTGTTTCTGGTCTCATCTATTTTGTCTTTAATTCCCATAAGCTGTGTTATTTTTCTATTCAGATTTTCAAATTCTTCTTTGTGCTTGCTCAGTGTCTTCTTGATGTCCTTTATCTCCTCAGCCATATTGCCTTTCAACTCATGGATTTGATTTTGGAGATTTGTATGAATCTCATTGATTAGTTGTTTCATAACCTGTGTCTCAGCTGAGGCTTTGATAAATTCCTTTGCTTTGGCTATTTTTTTCCATTTTCTTAATGTGGCTTGTAATTTTTGCTGAAGTCTATACATCTGATTATGATGGTGAGTTTACTCTCATGCTCAATTGCTCTTGCCTTGGGGCTTAGCAGTGGGAGGCTGTATGTTACTGCTGTTCTTTGATTCTTGGTTCAACCTGTTCTAGGTCTTTAAGATTGTCCCTGTTAGTTACTCAAATCTGGGCCATGGACCCTGTAGGCTGTAAAGACCAGAAAAAGCCTCTCTTACTTATTTATTTTTAATATCCTCTCATGCACTTTGTTGTTCCACCAGCAGATGGTGCTCTTTGGAAGGCCTCTCAGTTCAAAGCCTGTTCTGAGTGTGTTTGCTGAAACACCAACAGCAACAGTGTGGCAGAGGATCCTGCCTCTAGGCTATTCAGAGCCTTGCAATTTAAACTTTCTCTGAGGCTGTTCTCCAACCTTTGCTGGGAGCCCCCTCCCTTTTCCCAGGTGGGAAATAATTCCACTCCCCTCTATTACCTCAATAACCAGTCCCCGTCGGGAGGTAGGGTGATTGAGAGGGTCAGATCTCTTTAGTCCTGTGCTGGCTCCCAAGGCAAACAATGGCACAGCCTGACCCAGCCTGGGACAGCTCATAGGACACAGGTGACTGAATTTTTTGGCCAAAATCTGATTCAGCCTTAGGCTGTGTCCCTCTGTCTCTCATTTCCTGGGGAGGTGGATCCCTGTGGCCTCCTCTATCCATAGCTGCTGACCCAGAGCTGGAGAATTTAATATTGTCTGCTCGTAGGATCAGGGGAAGGGTGCCAGTGGCTGCAGTTGCAGTTTCTACTGACAGTCTTTCCATGAAGATTCTTTTCCTGTGCTCCTCTCTCTTCTGAGTATTGTCCAGCCTTCCCCTGGAGGCAATGCTTTCTCCCCAAAGACTGGCTGCCAGTAATCCTGGACTCCTCTGTCACATGGCAAGGCACATGGTGGCATCTGCTGGTCTCTCCCTTCTTTTCCAGGTTTCATTGCTTTCAGCTTCTTGCTTCCATGGCTTTTTCTCTTTTTGTCTGAATTTCCTTCTCTTATAAAGGACTCCAGTAAGAGTATTAAGAACCACACTGGGCCATGCCTAAATTGAAGTAATCTATTCAAAAGCTCCTACTTATAATAGGTTTACACCCACAGGAATGGATTAGCTTTAATAACATGATTTTCTGGGGTATTTTGGAGTTCTCTGTATCATTTTCATATTATGGTTTGCAACTTTCCTGTAAGTTTGAAATTATTTCAAAATAAAAAGTTTCTTTTTAAAGAATTCTAGAGCTAGAATTGTTAGATAATTTGTTTTTAAGCAGGATTATGGACAGAAAGATTTCTCAAACCTTTTCTATTATTTAAAAAAAAACAGAAAATGACAAGTGTTGGAGAGGTTGTGGAGAAATAGCAATGCTTATGCATTGCTGTTGGAGATGTAAAATGGTGCTGGTGCTGTGGAAAACAATTTAGAGGTTCCTCAAAAAGTTAAACATAGAATTACCATATGACTTGTCAATTCTCTCCTAGGTATATACCCAAAAGAAATGAAAACAGGGACCCAAATGGATACTTGTGTGCAATGTACACAGCAATACTATTCACAATAGCTTAAAGGTGGGAAGAACCCAAGTATTTGTCCATGAATGGATAAACAAAATGTGGTATATATATCTTAT
>JAQZBX010103028.1:0-11080 GCA_029593785.1 Cabassous unicinctus | reverse complement strand
TAAAACTGTTATTAAAGAAAGACATTATATATTAATAAAAGGGACAATTCACCAGGAAAAAAATGATCATAAATGTATATGCAGCTAACCTGGGTGCCCCAAAATACCTGAGGCAAACACTGACAGAAGGGAGAAATAGATGTTATACAATAATAGTTGGAGACTTTAATACACTACTCATCATTGGACAGAACATCCGGGCAGAGGATCAATAAAGAAACAGCTTGAATAATATGAAAAATGAACTAAATCTATTAGACATATATAAAACATTGCAACCCAATATAGCAGTATATAAATTTTTCTCAATTGTTCATGGAAAGACCACATGTTGGGTCATAAAACAGTTCTCAAATTTACAAAGATCGAAATTATACAAAGCACTTTCTGTGATCATAATGGAATAAAGATAGAAGCCAACAACAGGCAGAAAAGGGAGAAATTCACAAATATATGGAGACTAAACAACACACTCAATCAGTGGGTCAAAGAAGAAATTGCAAGAGAAATCAGCAAATATCTTGAGACGAACCTATGTGATACAAAGACCGTGCTGAGAAATTTATAGCCCTCAATGCTTAAATTTAAAAAGAAGAGCTAAAATCAAATATCTAATTACAAAGCTGGAGAAACCAAAGAACAGCAAACTATTCCCAAAGCAAGCAAAAATGAAATAAAGATCAGAGCAAAAATAAATGAAATAGAAAAAAAAAAAAAGAATTTACAAAACCAAAAGTTGGTTCCTTGAGAAGATCAACAAAATGGACAAATCCTTACCTAGACCAAGAGAAAATATGCAATGAAAATGGGGACATTACTACTGAACCCACAGAAATAAGAGATAAGGATACTATGAACAACTGTACACCAAACTAGACAATGTAGATGAAATGGACAAATTCCTAGGAACATACGAACAACCTACACTAACCCCAGAAGAAATGGAAGACCTCAACAAACTAATTACAAGAGACTGAAACAGTCATCAAAACCCTCTTAAAATTGAAAAGCTCTGGACCAGATGGCTTCACAGGTGCAGTCCACCAAGTGTTGAAACAAGATTTAATACCAATATTCTCAAACTCTTCCAAAAATTTTGAAAAGGAAGGAATGCTACAAAACTCATTCTATGAAGCCAACATCATCCTAATATCAAAGCCAGATAAAGATATTATGAAAAAAGATTACAGACTTATTTCCCTAATGAACATGGATGCAAAAATCCTCAAAATATTTGTTAATCGAATCCAACATATTAAAATAATTATTCATCATCAGGTGGATTTTATCCCAGGCATGCAAGGGTGGTTCAACACAAGAAAATCAGTGTAATACATCACATTAATAAATCAAAGAGGAAAAAATTACATGATGATCTTGATTGATGCAGAAAAGGCATTTGACAAAACACAGCAACTTTCTTGATAAAAAAACATCCAAAAGATTGGAATTGAAGGAAACTTTCTCAACATGACAAAGAGCATATATGAAAAACCCACAGCTAACATTGTATTCAATGGTGAAAGCCTGAAAGCTTTCCCATTGAGATCAGGAATAAGAGGAGGTTGCCCACTGTCACCACTATTCAATACAGTGCTAGAGGCTCTAGCCAGAGCAATGAGGCAAGAAAAATAAAAGGCATACAAATTGGAAAGGAAGTAAAATTTCACCATTCACTGGTGATTTAGGTATAGGTCCTATACCTAAAAAGTCCTGAAAAATCTACAACAAAAATCTACAACAAAGCTACTAGAGCTAATAGATGAGCTCAGCAGAATGGCAGGACACAAGATTAATAGGCAAAAATCAGGAGTGTTTTTATACATTAGTAATGAGCAATCTCAAGAGGAAGTCAGGAAAAACATTCCATTTACAATAGCAACTGAGAGAGTCAAATATTTAGGAATAAACTTAACCAAGGATGTAAAACACTTGTGTTCTGAAAACTATAATGTATTGCTAAAAGAAATCAAAGAACACCTAAATAAATAGAAGAATATTCCATGTTCATGGATTGGAAGACTAAATACCATTAAGATGTCAATTCTACCCAAATTGATATACAGATTCAATGCAAGCTCAATAAAAATTCCAATAGCCTTTCTTAAAGAAATGGAAAGCCCAACTATCAAATTTATTTTGAAGGGTAAAGCACCCTGAATTGCTAGAAACATCTTGAAAAGGAAGAAGAATGAAGTTGGAGGACTCTCACTTCCAGACTTTAGCTACAGTGGTAAAAACAGCATGGTACTGGCATAAAGATAGACATATAGACCAATGGAACTGAACTGATGGTCCAGAAACAGACCCTCACATCTATGTTTAAATGATTTTTGACAAGGCTGTCAAGCTTACCAAGCTGGGGCAGAACAGTCTATTCAACAAATGGTGCTGGCAGAACTGGATATCCATATCCCAAAGAAAGAAAGACGACCCCTATCTCATACCTTATACAAAAATTTACTCAAAAGGGATTCAAGACCTAAATATAAAAGCTAGAAACATAAAACTCTTAGAAATAAATGTAGGGAAACCTCTTCAAGACCTGGCAGTAGATGGGGGTTTCTTAAATCTTATCCCAAAAGCACAAGCAATGAAAGACTTTGTCAAGAAGGTGAGAAGGCAGCCCATTCAATGGGAGAAAATATTTGGAAACTGTATTAGTCAGCCAAAGGGGTGCTGATGCAAAATACCAGAAATGGGTTGGTCTTTATTAAGGGTATTTATTTGGGGTAGAAGTCCACAGTTACCAGGCCATAAAGTGTAAGTTTCTTCCCTCACCAAAGTCCATTGCCATGGGTTGGAGCAAGACAGCTGCCGACGTTTGCCAGGGTTCAGGCTTCTTGGGTTCCTCTCTTCCCGGGGCTCTGTTTCGCCGTTTCCTCCACAAGGTCAGCTGTAGACTATGAGGCTCTCTAGGCTTTGCTTTTTCTCCACAAGGCCAGCTGTGAACTCCCAGGCAAATGGCTCATCTCTATCCCAGGGCCTTCTCTCTTTCCTCACCAGAACTCCAACATCAAAACTGCTTCAACGCTGTCTTTTGCCATGTCTTTTATCTTCAAGACACCACCCACCAAGGGGTGGGGCTCAACGCCCTACTGAAGTGGCCCAGATTAGCAGACCAGTTTACAAACATAATCTAATATCTATTTTTGGAATTCATAATTGCATCAAACTGCCAAACTGTAACAGAAACCATATATATAAGGGTTTGATTTCCATGCTATATAAAGAGATGATACAAATTCAACAATAGAGCAAGCAATAAAATTTAAAAATGGAGAAAAGACTTAAAAATTTCTACAAAGAAGAAATAGAAATGGCAAAAAAGCACATGAAAAAAAGTTCAATATCACTAGCTATTAGGGAAATGCAAATCAAAACGACAATGAGATATCATCTCACACCTCATAGAATGGCCATTATTTAAAAAAATAAAAAATAGAAAAACAGAAAACAAGTTCTGGAGAGGATGTGGATAAATAGAAACACTCCTTCACTTTTGGTGGGAATGTAGAATGGTGTAGCCTCTGTGTAAGCTAAATATAGAACTGCCATATGGTCCAGAAATCCCTCTACTAGCAATATATCCAGAACTGAAAACTGACATGAACAGATATTTGCACACTGATGTTCATAGCAGCGTTATTCACAATTGCCAAAAGATGGAAACAACCCAAGTGTCCATCAACCAATGAATGGGAAAATGTAGTATAAAAGTACAATGGACTATAATGCTGCTGTAAGAAGAAATGAAATTGGGACACATAATGCTGAGTGAAATAAGCCAGACACAAAAGGAAAAATATTGTATGGTCTCACTAATATGAACTAAATATGAAGAACACACACATGGAGTTAAACCTATAGGTTACTAGGAGATAGGATGAAGGGTGAGAAGGGGTACTGATGCTTAATGTATGTAGAATTTTTAATTAGCTTGATTGTAACTGTGGAAATGGTTAGAGTTGATGGTAACACCTTATAGTGAGTATAACTAACACGAATGGTTTATAAACAGGATTGTGGCTGAAAGGGGAAGTTTAGGGACATAAATGTCAATTGAAAGAAAGGTAAAGAATAATCTAGGAACTGAATAACAGTGAACCCGGAGGTAGATGAGGATTTTAAGTTAATAGCACAAATACAAGAAATGTACTTCTATGAACTAGAACAAATGTACATCATTATTACAAGGTGATAAGAATATGGTGATGCATGGGTAAACACAATTAATGTAACTTATGGACTACAGTTAACAGCAATATTGTAATATTTTTGCATCAATGTCAAAGAAGGTACTCTATCAATGCTAAGGGTCAATAGGGGGTATGGGATTTTTTCTTTTGGACTAAGGAAAACATTCAAAAATTTCCAGAGCGACTGCACCACTCTGTGATGAAAGTGAAAGCCACTGAGTGTACATTTTGGATAGATTGTACAAGGCATGGGAGTGTATAGCAGTGAACCATGTGGTAGTAGACTGTAGTTAACAGTACAAATATAAGAATGTTCTCTCATGAATAGACAATAGTAATATATAATATTACTAATAGGAGGTATATGGAAAAAAACATACCAAATGTAAGCTATGGACCATAGACAGTGGTAACAGTCTGAAGATGTTCTTTCAAATCTGTAACAAGTGTTCCATAACAATGCAAGGTGTTAGCGGAAGGGTGATGTATGGGAATTCTGCACAGTATGCATGGTTGTTTTGTAAGCTCACAACTTCTAATAAAAAATACATATATTAAAAAAAAAAAAGAAAAATAAAAAAAGAGGACCCAGAAAATGACAAGAAAAACCACCTAAAATTGCAACTAGAGAAAGGAGAGAAACATGAATTTCTAGAACATTAATTCCATTATGGGGGAGGCAATATTCCACTTAAATCCATTTCTCTCATAAGCTGATTTCTACAGTATGAAAATACAATACAATCCTTGTCACATATGGAGCAATGTAAGACCAAAGGGCTTGAAGAAACGGGAACAGGTCATATGAATACTTTTTTTTTTTTTTTTTAAGTTTATTTCACACAGCAATGCTTCACCTTTCTGTTTCTCCAGTAAGCATGCACATATTTTAATTCCTTAAAGATGTTATGTTTTGGCAAAACTAATTGTGTAGTGGAGAAAAAAACAGAAGTGGCTAGTTGCCTGTAGGAGGTAGAGGCAGACACTGGGAAGGATATGAGGGGACTTTATCAGGTGATAATATCCTAAATCTTGTTTAAGGTGTGGGCACACCACAAAACTATGCAAATGTTCAGCTAAAATTTATGCATTTCCACTGCATTTAAATTTTACCTAAAAAACCTGTAAACTATTATTATAGAACTCTTTTTAATGATATACAAGCTGAAGTGTATAGGGGGAAGTGCTTGCAATTTGTTTTGAAATGCATGAAAGAAATAATAGAAAGATATTAAACATGAATAAAACAATAAGATGTTTGGTGAATGAGTAGAGGGATGGATAGATATATAAAAGAAAAATGTTAATGGTGAAACTTGGGTGGTGGTTATACTGGTGTTAACTGTAAAATTCTTTCAACTTCTCTATATGTTTGAAATTTTCCTTAAAATATTTAACATTATTTTTAAAGTCAGGGAAGGAGATATTTTATTGGCTAATTCCAAGCAGAATGTTTGCCCAATCTATCAACACACCACTAAACTAGGAACACTGTGGTAGGCAGAAATTCAAAACTGTCCCACTCCAACCTCTGAAACCTGTGAAAAAGAAAAATCACTCCGTGATTATGTTATATGGCACATTTGACCTTAAAATAGGGAGATTATCCAGGTGGGCTTGAGCCAATCACATGACCCTTTAAAAGCAGAGTACTTTCTCCAGCTGAAGGCAGTAGAACAGATATTCAAAACATGAAAAGGACTTGACACACCATTGCTTCATCTGAAAATGGAGGCGGCCATGTGAAAATGAATGTGAGTACCCTCTAGAAGCAGAGTGGGGCCCCAGGTGGCAACCAATAAGTAAACTGAGACCTTATTCCTACAACCACAAGAAACTGGATTTGGCCAACCTGAATGAGCTTGAAAGTTATTTTTCCCTAGAATCTCCAGATAAGAGCCACTCAAACACTGGCCCATGATAGCCATGTATTTTCCTCCTATCTTCTATAGCAAGCTCTGGAAATTCAATAAACACAGGCAGAAATGGTGACAACTGAGAAGAACTGTGCAAACAATGCATTCATTCACTCAGTTAATAAATATTTATTGGACTCCTATTATGTATCAATCAGGCCATGTATGAGGTACAGGGGTTATATAACAATAAAATAATCTTGTCTTCAAAGAATTTGCAGACTGATGAAAGAGGCTGTTATAATAAACTAAATGAGAACGGTACAAAGAGAGGGAGATGCACAGAGCACTGTAGGAACCAAGATGATTATTGGTACAGAGGGCACAGAAACCAGAAAAGGTAGGAGGAGACAACTCAGTGAACGAGTTGGAGCTTACCCAGCCAAGGGCGGGGGATTGAGGAGAGGCAGTCAGAGCTAAAGGGTAATATAAAAAGGCAAAACAAAGGCAAGAAGGAAAAATGTGTTTTGAGGTGAAAGCAGCAAGAGTGGAACTAAAAGAAATTCAGTATTCTAAATGTCAAGTAAAACCCAGGAAGAGATTACAATGCAGAGAAAAACAAGAAAACAAGGTTCAGATTATGAAGTTGCTTGAAAATCACAGTAAGAACCACTCTAAGCAGAGATTTATGGTGAGATTTAGGTTTTAGAAGCTATGAGGAGGATGGATCTGACCAAGAATATATGTGGAAGTTCATTTATAACAGGGGTTCTTAACCTTCTTTTGTTCCACAGATCCCCCTTTGCCAGTCAGGTGAAATGAATACTACTCTATTTACTGCATACATTCATAAGTGAAGGAAACGCTAGATTTCAATTAGAAGTCAGAGAAAATAAAGATAATAAGTTGATTTTTTTCAATTCAAGCTCATGGACCCCCTGAAATCTTTCCACAGACCCCTTGGTTAAGAACCCCTGATTTAGAATGAGAAGGACAGATGTGAGAAATATTTAGGGATGCAAAATCCACAGGAATTCAAAACTACCTGGAGGGAGTCGGGGTTGGGTTTAGGATTAGAAACAATCTGGCTCAGCAAATGATCAGACAGGTGGGCAAAGCAGGGTTCGAGTTACATTGCTACAAAGGAAGGCAGGGAAAGGAACTATGTATTAGTCAGGGTTCTCTCAGGAAACAGAATCAACAGGAGATATCTGTCAATAATATGAGGTTTTAAAAGTCTCTCACGCGACCGTGGGGATGCACAAGTACAGGTTCCACAGGCAGGCTGCAAAACAGTGGCTCCAAAGAAAGTCCGACAAAGGGTCGTCGATGAGTTTCTGGGAGAAGTTACCTGTCCAACGACAAATTCTCTCTGAATGTTGAAATTACTTCCCCTTTTAAGTCACTCAACTGATTGGATAAAAGTACCACCCATTGATGATGTAATCTCCCTGATTGATGCAGATGTAATCAGCCATCCACACAGAAAACTCACTGGTGATTGAAGTCCATAAATGCTCTTGTATTACAATTAGCCCAGTGCTTGCTGGAATAAATATCTGGACACAATTACCTGGCCGAGTTGACACATTAGCCTAACCATCACAAACTACATGAAAGATGTATTCAACCATTTATGCATTTATTCCAAAATTACAAATGCTTACTATAGGTCATATATGGCACTAAATGATGCAATGACAACTTTTGCTTTGGAGACATTATATTTGAGGTTCTAGTAAGGTAAGTCAGATCTGAAGTTCAAGTCAGGAGCAGGGAAGGAGGAGAGACAAAGTCATTTGTTGAGAAGCGATAGTTGGCAAAGATTACAAGGAAGCAAAGAAGGCCCAAGATGAAACCCTGAAGAACATCTACAATTAAAGGGTAAGAAGAGGAGGAGGAATCAGCACAACACCTTTCACATGCATTCACTCACAAACCTCAGCCATAACTAATTAAGCACACAATAAGCTCAAGGCTCTGAAGGAAAACTCTGTCCTAAGATTATAGTATAATAGGAGAGTTTCTACATAGCTATAACACTAGAGAGAAACTTCTGAGTACTATATAATGAAGTTTCAAAATGCAGTGAGAAATGGGGGGAATAATCTAGCTTGGGTGAATTAAGGTAGGTTTTGTGAAGAATAATGCATCTGAATTTACCCTTCAAAGATGGAAAGGGGTGTAGGCAAAGGCAAGAAAGTAAAAGAATAAAGTGAAATAATAAAATGAATGGGCTTTTACATATATTTTTATCTTTCTAACTACTCCCATTTTATAAAAGTAAGAAAAAGGATCATCAGGATGTTGTGCATAGGTAAGAATGGGTTGTGGCAAGAAGAGTAAGACTTTTGGTGCAGATCCTTCTCAATGTTTTCTTATATGATCAAGAATCGAAATCCAAAATGGGTATTCACTTAAATATTTATAGTTTTAGTTGAAGAAGTTTTAGCTAATGGGATAGGGAAGTAAAAAGTGTTCGAAAAGGGCACAGATCTCTTATATTTAAGTCTCAGATTATGAAGTATAACAAGGCATATTCTTTGTTGTAAATCACTCATGAGAACCTGTATGGGCAGCTACTGGTCTGGATAAGCCATGAATCTGACACAATAGAGCAATTCTTACAAGAATAATAAAGAAATGATAAAATGTGATGGGTGCAGTAAAGAAAACACTCAGGTAAGAAAAACTAAGTTTCTGCTTTCAAGGGTGTCATATTTAAAAGACAATGGGCCTTTGCTGCAGCAATAGCACTGCTAGAAATCTACCACACAGATACACCTGTACAAGTGTGAAATGAGCCACAGGTAAGATTATTCATCACAGACTGCTTGTAACAGCAAAAGACTAGAAATATCTCAAGTAAGTATCCAGCCATAGGGGACTGGCTTAATAAACGATAGCAGATCCACGCAATGGAGTACTAGCAAAAGAGAGAGTTATCTCTAAATAGAGATTTCCAGACCATATTGTTAAATTGAAAAAAAAAAAAATCAAGTTAAAGAAAACTCTCATTTATATAAAACTGGGGGAAATAAGAATATATATGTATATTTGCTTATGTTTGCAAAAAGAACACTGGAAGAATAAACAAGAAACTAATAAAATTATTGCTTGTAGGAGAGGTGGAAGCAAATAAGCTGCAGAGACAAGGGTATAGAAAATAAGACCTCTGTGCATATATTCCTATAGTTTTGACCCCTGAATCCTGTAAATATATTTATAAAGTAGTCAAAATCACTAACCCAGAGTGATGTCATCAACATGGCGATATAAAACATATCAAAAAGTCTCCCCTTAGAAACTAATTAAAGGACAAATCCCACTTGCATAACTCTGAAGGATGATAGAGACAGGAGAGGGCCACCCCAAACTCTGAATTTGAAAACAAGAATAACATCCAAAAAAAGGTAGATCATCTGTGACCAGGACATGCACAGCTTAGGAGCTGCAAGGAGACAGCACAGCCTGGGGACCTCCTGCCATGTATCCAGACCATAAAGTCACTCACAGCATCACGTGAGAACAACCATGCATAGCAAGGCACAGAGACCCAAAACAAGAGACCCAGGGCACAACACAAGTGGCTAGCAAGCGAATACACACAAATAGGCTCCCAGGAATAAAAGACCATAGCAGAACTGTTGGCAAGAGAAGAACACACACTCACCTGAGTCCCTGATTGCTGGGTAACCTAAAAGAAAAACATTGGGATATCCTAATGGGGAAGTAACCAGAGGGAGAAAAGCCTCACAGGGGAAATAAGGGAAAATTGAACTGCTGTAAGGCAAGATGGGTCCTGGAACCTAAAATAGCATAATGGGAAGGGGACACTGAGTGAGGGAGAGAAGTTAAATTACAGGAGCTGGTGAGAAAAATGTGCACAAAAACAGAACAGATCAGGATTCCTGGAGAAGGAACACAGGGCAAGAAGCCTTCTCCTGGAGATGAAACAGTTGCATATAAAAGGGCAATCTTAAAAGTTGTACAGCATATCCAGGGCAAGAATCAGGTGCACGAGACCTAGAAAATCTGAACAATTAAACACAGGCTACTCTAAAGGTCCAGTATAAGTTGGAACAAGTGTCAAGGAAGATCTTTAACAAAAAGTCAACCAGCTGCGAATAGTCTTGTTGTCCTGATTTTGTGATAATCAGGGTGGGCTAAACAGTCGCTATATTAGAAACCAGACATGTGTCCCCAGACCTAGTTTTTCTCCCTAGGTCTGGGTTTTAGAATGCTGGTGATAAACTAAGCCTGATTTATTATATGACCATCCTGTATGGGAAATGACTGTACTTTAGGTATCTTTGGTCAAGCTTAAGAGATATAGCAGGGGGACGGATATGGCTCAAATGGTTGGGCATCCATCTCCCATACGGAGGGACCTGCGTTCGATCCCCGGGACCTCCCAGTAAAAATAAAGAAAAATATAGAAGGCACGTGGGCCGCCAGGCCCCATGTGCGGGTGGCTCCGTCAGGCCTGGTGAGTGGGTGAGCCTCCCAGGCCCCACGAGCCACACAGCAAGATGATGTACAGGAGAGTGACACAAGGGAGAGACAAGACGAGATGCACCAAAAAACCAGGAACTAAGGTGGCACAAGGCAGTAAGACACCTCTCCCCAACATGAGAGGTTCCGAGGATCAAATCCCAGTGAAGACAGGAGGAGGAGGAGGAGGAGGGAGGGAGGGCAGGGAACGGACACAGAGAGTTGCCCAGCGAATGGACACAAAAACAGCAAAAATGTAGGGAGGGGAGGGTAAAAATGGATAAAAGTAAATAAATAAATCCTTAAAAAAAGTATAGGGGCGTAAGGTATGGACTATAGTTAGTAGTAATACTGACAATCCTCTTTCATAATTTGTTAACAAATGTTTCACAACAATGCAAAGTATTTGTGGTGGGGTGATATGTGGAGCCCTGTATGACGTTATGCATGTTTGTTTTGTAAGTTCATAATGTTAACTGAACACTTATTATTTATGCATGAATAATATACTTCAATAAACTTAAAAAAAAA
>JAQZBX010103027.1:0-11095 GCA_029593785.1 Cabassous unicinctus | reverse complement strand
TGGGGGGGGGGGGAAGCAACCTGGATTTTCTTTCTGGAAGTACCATTTGAAACTGCCTCCAAAACCCTGAATCCACAAGACTGTGAGACCTCTGGATAAAGACATGAAGATTTCTTGGGATATACATGAATTATAGAATGAAAGGATATAGCCTATTTTCATTAACTGTATCTACATATTTTACATAATTAGAGGGAAATATTTGTTTTTAGGCATGCTTTTGTTAGTTTTTCTTAAAGAGCATTCAAACAGGGTATGCCTTTCACACATGGCTAAAGAGGTTATTAGCAACATAAATAGTAACCATCAAAACTGACTTTTCTAGATCAAGAAAGCTTTGAGCCCTGGAATGTAGATAGCATCCTCAATAAGGACACAGTGTCCCTGGATTTCCCTTTCATTTAGGTTCTTTTGAGTACCTGAGAGAATTTTACCCAACAGTGATGGATCTCCCTTATTGTAGAAATAAATTTTTATCTGAAGATAACTGTGTAACCTGAGTGTAGGCATTTGGAGTCAGGCTATCAGGAGGCAGGTTAGTTTACTGTGGAAAAGGAATTCCTCTGGAATTAAATTCATAGGTAATGGTCAGAGGGGAATCTGCCTTATATGAGGATACTGCAGTCCATTTTTCTGCAATGAAGGAGAGGGAAAACAATGAAAAATATATATATGTGAGAAATGTCATCATTGCCTGATGACTGGAAAGGGAAAGACTAACATGGGGCCAGGGGAGGTTCAAAAAAGAGAGGAAGTCTGAGGGATTGACACCTAAACTGACACTGCAAGAAAGTGAGTAAGTGGTGGCTGGGATTGGGAAGTGGTGAGTGATGATAATAGTGCTCAGTGCAGAGAGAATAACAAGGCTCAATTGTCTTTGTGTGGTGCTGAAGATAGTGCTTCACTAACCCTTGACAGAAGTTACCTTTCCTGCTGATTTATTGAAGTTTCTATTTTCTTAGTTTTAAAATTCTATCCCTTTTATAGATATTAAAAGGAAACTTATCCCACCTTATGCATAGTAATGAGACAATTAGATGCTTTAAACCCATAATTAGGGTTAGATCTTGTTTTTCTCTTTCACTTTAGACCTGGAATAAACTGGTTCTGGCAGCAGGAATATGTGCAGTTAAGAAAAGCCTGACCTAAAAATTACCTTTCCTTCAGTATAATAATAAAAAACACACATAGCCACCATTGCACTGCCATTTGCTTACATGCAATGTATGACCAAGTATGTTTTCAAACAACATGTGCTCAGCTAAGACCCACCTCTTATCTCACCCAATCACACTCCATCTTCCTCATTATACTAAGCCAGCCCCCACAAAATCACATAATACTCAGTCCAGCTTCCAGCTTGGGGAGAGTGATCTGAGGAAATTAATGTCCTCTGGCCTCCAATGGCTGGTCTTTGCTAGTAAACTCTTTTCTTGAGATCCTAGTGTCCCTAAATTGGAATTATGCTCATGGGTAAAAGGACTTGCTTGAGAATTTCAGTGCTGACAGGGAGTTTCCAATATTAATCCCTGGATGTCTGAAGGAACCATTAATTAAGACTGTAAATAAGAGGAGTTATAACTTTCACTTGTTATACTTTAATTTAGCTGTCTGTAACTGTTAGGGATAAAGAAATAAAAACACAATAATCTCTCAACCCAGAAAACCTCTCCACAAAAGTAGAAGAGAAAGAAAAACATTTTTTTTAATTGAATAAGGATTAAACCAGAATGTGATCCATCACAGGCAATCCACAAGAGATTGTAAAGACAGAAAGAAAGTTCATGCTCTGTGTGTAGCTAAGCAGATACAGCCCATTACAGAGACATTCTCAAGATATTTCACTAATCTTCAGATCAGAGGTTGGTTTACAGTTTGGAGTCAGTGAACACCACCTACCCCTACCTCCAGAAGTTATACTCATCCTTTACCAGAAAAATGGGAGATTTTTTTTTTTTATTGCATTTTATTCAAATGGCTTCCTTCCTTGAGGAGACCTTCTGTTGTGGTGAAATTTGCTTTACATACATTTCAAAAGGACAAAGAAGGAGGTGTTGCTTACAATTGTTGGTTTTCTAAAGTAAATACTAAGATAGATGGGAGTCTGAAGGCAGTCTCTTCCCTTATGTTCAATAGGAGAGACATTCTTATGTGTAAATTTGTGTTTTCCATTATATAACATACAGGCACATAGAGATAAAATTTCAGAAATAAATTACAGATGAACATTGTAGAGATGGAAATGAAGGAAATGTCATCAATAGAAAAAAATGGGTCATATAGTAGTAAAGTATGTCAAAAGAGGAGATAAGAGAGGGTTGTTTTAGTTTGCTAAAGGCTGCCAATGCAAAAATACCAAAAATGGTCTGGCATTTTTAATGGGAATTTATTAGGGTAAAATCTTACATTTCCAAGCTCTGAGAATGTCCAAATCATCATCAGAGATGCTGTCTCTCCAGAAGTTGGCTGCTAACAGATCCAGGACTCCTGCCATGTGTCAAGGCTAAATGGCCACTGGATTCTGCTTTCTCCTCCAGGCTCAGGTTTTCCCTGAGCTCAGCTGTGGGCAATCAAGCATATGGATCATGTCTGCCTGGGCTATATCTCTTCAGCTGTGAACTGCTTCACTGATTCCAGCCTCCAGCTTCTCTTTCAGACTCTCATGGTTTCTCTGTCTTTCTGGGCTGAGGGCTATCAGGAGTCCTCTCTCACATGACAGAGTAAAATGGAAGATGGTCTCTGTGTGCCTCTGCATGCTTTTCCCATTCATAAAAGACTCCAGTAAGAGGGCCTAGATGCACCCTGGTTATGCCTCACTGAAGTACTCCAATCAAAGGCCCCCAAGTTAATTCAATCCAATGAAAGCTTCCCACACTACAGGAAATAATTGGTTCTAAGAACATAATCTTTTCTGGGATTCACAAAAGTTTCAAACTGTCACAAGTATAGAACAGATTATTGAGATATTTCAATAACATCATTTAGGGAGTACATTTTGGAGAATCTTGGGAAGAATTGACCAGAATAACTGGAAGATTGAGATGTCAGAGGATTCTTGGAAAAAGTTCCTCAAAGGAAGCCAGTCCACTTCTTAATTCCATATAAAAACACACACATTGAATATATATATGGTGAGATCATTAATGATGTTAAAAGATTTATTTATGGGTAAAAATGGTGAATTTTGTACAAGAAAGCCTGAGTTGGAAATGAGGAATGGAAACTGGACTTCAGTTTGAATATGAAGGGAGGGGCAGGAGGGCAGGAGGTGGAGTGAACAGAGGTTCAGAGGCAGTTTCATGGCTTAGTCGTTGTCGTCATATTTTGCTGCCTAGTGGATTAACTGAGTGAAAACCCAGTAAGACAACTGGCACTTGAGTTTTTGACAATGCAACCACAGATCAGTAGGGAAATGCGCTTTCTTCTGAATTGGCACCTCTATTGTCTTTGGGTGGGAATGTTTGTCATATTGTTCTGGATCTTTGTGCTAATGGTCCTTGTCTGCTGTGAAGAAGTAAAACCACAGGATCCACAGGGGCCCTCCTTGGCCATTGATACAACCATGCATCCCTTGGTTCCATGTTGTATTATGATCATGTTTGTACTCTTTTTGTAACTCCTGAGTTTGGAGCCAGTGAAGTGTAAAGCATTCTAACAACCAAGAATCCAGTGTAAAACTAGGATTTGGGGTAAAGGGAAGGAAAAAAACCAAAACTAGGATTCCCAATCCTATTCACAGCCAGCCAGCTCCTTTAGTAGGGGAAAAGCCAGGAGAATATAATTTAAAAGCTGAAGTTTGATTTCCTCAATTTTCCTTGTCAGTAGGGTGGCATCATGGTCTCTGTGGATCCAGATCAATAACCACATGAAAGAAGATGTGTTAGTAATTCCATGGACCCTTCCTTCTTAGCCCAGTAAGTAATCTAGGACTCTGTAGCCATCTAACACCCTGGCCTCTAAACATCAATGGGATTCAGGCAAGCCATCCAGTCACTGGGCCATCTGTAATTTATTGGGATAACTCTGAGACATGGCTAGCTGCTTTTCTTTTAATTTTCAGGTAATATTTTGTACATCTATTACTCATCCTCTCCCCAGATCAGTGATGCTAGGGTCTTAGTATCAGAGGAACTATTATGACAGCTCACAATGGGAGAATTGTGGCTAGTGTGGATTGTGGGGGCATGTGCTTGAAGTTTCTGAATCTGAGTAAATAAGTATTGCAATTTTCACCAATCCCAAGTATAGGAAATATTGTCCAAGGTAGGACCTGGTTAAGAGTTTCATGGGGGAAGGCTTTCCATTCTCTTACAAGCCAACCTGGCTCCCTCTGCTGCCTATAATCCCTGTGAGCCTATGAATTTCAGTTTGAATGATTTAATGAAATTCCTGGTGGTGTTAAAGCAATGATATAAATTTATAATTGTGAAATTGACAGGATAAATGATTTTACTAACCATCTTGATTTTCTTGAGCTTCCATTTTATCCAGGGAGTTATAAAGAAGAAACAAAGTTTAAATGAAGTGAGCTGACAAACCAATAATGCTTTGCAGTGTTGATAAAAACCCCTGCTCCAGCCTGAGAAGAGCTGTAAAAAAGAGTAAAGCTGATACCAACAAGGCTTGCTGATCTTCACAGATAGCCACAACCTTACATGAATATCCTGCTGGCTAATAATGGAACTGCACCTCAAGGATGTCATGGTCAAACAACCCCTTAGCCTTGTAATGTACAGAAAGCATGAAAAACATGGAAAGCATAGAAACTACATACCAAGAATAAATCATGTTCCCCTTATCCCTCCTGTTTCCACCATACCTTCCCTTTGTCACAAGCAGCCATATAAACTGCTCCCCCAGTTCAAACTTTTTAGCAGAAACCTCTTTTGATGCTTCTCATGTAGTAATAAAACTTTAGCTCAATAAACTGGCTCTGCACTCCCTTTAGAAATCTGTTTTATTTTCAGCACAACATAATTAAAGAAGATTACATATCATGTCTTATATTTGACAGCTTGAACAAATAAATTTCTTAAGGGGTAATCCTACAAATTGCCTAAAAGCCATAGTCTTTTTGCATGACGTTACTACTGAATGAGGTGGACCATTACAATAATGGGAAAAGGATATTCTTGTTAGGAACAACCAGGAAAGAAACATCTTTTCACAAATATTGGTACATGGTAAGACAGTTTTGGCTATTCTGGGCCCCTTACCCTTCCAAATAAATTTGATTATTGGCTTTTTGATTTCTGCAAAAAAAAGTGTTAGGATTTTTATTGGGAATGTGCTGAATCTGTAAATTAGTTTGGGTAGAATTGACATGTTAATGATATTTAGTCTTCTAATCCATGAACATGGAATGCCCTGCCATTTTTTCAAGTCTTCATTGGTTTCTTTTAGTAATGTTTTGTAGTTTTCTGAGTATAGGTCCTTTATGTACTTCACTAAGTTTATTCCTAAATATTTGGTTGTTTTAGTTGCTACAATAAATGAAAATTTTTTTTCTGATTTTCTCCTCAGATTGCACATCAGAAGTGTATAGAAATACTATTGAGTTTTGCTTATTAATCTTGTATACCACTGCTTTGCTGAACTTGTCTATTAATTCTAGTAGCCTTTAGTAGATTTTTATCCATCTCTGTCCATACAAGGCACACATACATATGCAAATACTTTTATTTATTTATATAAAATACAAACACTTATATATATATATATATATACACATATACACATATAGCATAAATGTATATATAATTTCCCCACATAGTTCTTCAGTGCCAGTTCCACCTAATGCTCTGTAAAATGGGTTTTAAAGTGTATTCATCAAGAACAGTTCTGAGCCTTCATACTTTGAGGAGGACCACAGAGTTGGTCTCTGAGTCAACCTCACAAGTGTCTCAACTCTGGCATTTTAATGTTCATTCATGTACATTCATTGTACCCTGTACATTATGTACAGACAGCTGCTCCTGTGGTGGAAAACACAAGTGAATTTGGAATGATCTGCCCTTCTTTATTTCTGTTCCATTCTAAAAAATCCTGACATTTGTGGATATAAATCATAGCTGACATCCTACTCTGCCTTTCTGCTGACCCGGGGACCTGCAGACAGCATGATTTTGACACTATCTCTCTGGCTTCTTTCTGGGGACTTGCAGTCTCCCAGGGTTCAGAGCACATTCTCCACACCTCTCAAATCCCCACCTCCTTCCTCAGCCTCATATAACAAAGTCAGAGTGGAAAGATCTATAAGTAGAAGGAGAGGCAAGAGAGAAAAGCAGACACAAAGACACATAGAGGTAGGACTTCCAGGAAAATGGTGGACTAGAAAGACATGGGACTCTCTTCTCTCCCAGAAAGATAGCTAGAGGATAGGCTGAAATGGCCTGGAAAAAATCTTCTAGAGGTTAGGACACCAGGCAAAGGCTGGACTCTGCCCAGAAGAAAAAAGGACAAGGAAAAGAATCAAGATGGCAAAACTGTGAGTTAAAACCAGCAGCTGCTACTGCTGGCACCCTCCCCCCACTAAAGACACTTTAGAATTCTCAGGCCTCTGGGCTGGCTACAGACAAAAGAGGCTCTTGGTATTCACTGCCCCAGGAAAAGGCAGTGAGAAGGACACAGCCTAAGGCTGGCTCAGGTCTTGACCCACAAATTTGGACTGTTGGGTCCCACAAACCCTTCCAGGTGGGGTGGAGCTGCACCATCATTTGACTTGGGAGCCAGCTAGGGACTGAAGAGATCTGAGACTAAAGAGCTCTGACCCTCTAAATCTCTCTATTTACTAAAGGGGACTGATGGTTGAGGACTTACCTCCCCCAGGAAATGGCAGAGAGAGGGACACAGCCTAAGATTAACTCAGTCTTTGACCCACAAATCTGGTCTGCTCTATCCCACAAGCCCTTCCAGGCCAGCTGGGGCCATGCCATTGTTTGCCTTGAAAGCAAGCTTGGGACTAAAAAGAGCCAGGACTAAATACAACCCAACCCCCCAATCTCCCTCTCACTAACTGGGACTGATTGTTGAGGACACAGAGGGGAGTTGAAATATTTCCTAGCAAGAAAAGAAAGAGGGCTGCCAGCAAAGGCTGGAGAACTGTCTCTGAGAAAGTTAGAATTACAAGGCTCTTAGCCTCCACACAGGAACCTCTATCACATTGATCTGGTCCATGTTACATCAAACACACTCTGACCAGGCTGAGAGACCTGCCAAAGAGTGCCATCTGCTGGAAGTCCAAATAAATGCATGTGAAAATCATTGCCAAAGTAAATATTCCCCAAAATAACAGGGTTCCTGAGGGCTCTGGAGACATCTAGACACTATAGGCAAGACAGACAGCTCAGGAGTTTGGCACCCTGCCAGTGGGCCCTACTTTGGAATTTCTGCTCCCCCCTGTGACAGAGTTGGCCTCAGGGGTGGTTTCCCTACACATGGCTCTTCTGCCCCTTTTATTTGAACCTATAGTTAGTACTAGAGTTGATAGTACTATAGTTGAACCTATAGTTAGTACAAGAGACTTAAATCTTTGGACTGTCCATGTACCAGTTGGGCCATGAATCTCAACAGAGTCGCATCAGCTACTCTCCACTTCATTGGACTTACCCTGGACAATTAACAAGGAGATGATGATTGACAATGACCATCTCAAGGAATATGGAGAGGCTGCAACTGCAAGCAAGATAGTCCTGTCCATCTGACCCATGGCATCTAAAGCCCTCTCAATTAGGAGCAGAGTGGGAATCACCATCCCAGAATGCTCAGGATTTGGGAATGAATGATGGTCTAGAGTAGACTTACTTTATTCTACTATAGACTTATTCTGATCGAAACAATGGAAGAATTCTCATCATTGATGTGGAGGCAGTGATCACTGGAGGTTCTGAGGGAAGGGATAGGGAAAAATAGCTGTGATATGGGGGCATTTTTGGGACTTGGGAATTGTCCTGAATGACATTGCAATGACAGTTACAGGCCATTGTATATCTTGTAACAACTTACAAAAATGTGTGAGAGAGAGGGTAAACTACAATGTAAACTATAATCCATGCTTAATGGCAATGCTCCAAGATGTGTTCATCAATTGTGGCAAATGTACCAAATTAATGAAGAATGTTGTTGATTTGGGAGGTTTAGGGAGCAGAGCACATGGGAATCCCCTTTATTTTTATGTAACATGTATCTAATCTAAGTTTCTTTAAAAAAAAAAAGTATATTTCAAAAACAGTAACTAAGTAAGAGAGGCTTTTTCTGCCCTTTATAGGCTCCCTCCCCAAGTCCCTAGGAAGTGGGTATGCAACCCATTGCTGGGCCCAGAGCCCAGTTTTGAGCACCAAACATGGACAACCCTGACAATCCAGGTTGAACCAAGAATCAAAGAGCAGCAGTAACAAACAGCCTCCTGCCACTAAAGAGAGAGAAATGGAGCATATGTGTAAACTACTATCCTAATCAGATGCCTGGACATAGGCAAAAATTATGAGCCATACAAGAAAAAGGAAGCCATGGTGCAAGAAAAGGTATCTATCAAAGCCCCAGAAAAGATGCAAGATTTGAGACACCTAATTAATGAGATGCACACAAATTTCCAAAATCAAATTAATGAGTTAAAGACAATATTGAAGCAGACTAGCAAAATAGGGAATCAATAGACATATCTGGAACCTGGAAAGAATTTCAGGTGGATATCAATACCCCCAAGATGGTTGCTGGAAGATACTCATGAGAATTCTGCCACCCAGAATAAGATTCCCTCTGGAAGCCAGGAGAAGCCCTTGTTATTCTCCAGGGATATTATCATTGGGCCCACATGGAGGATTGATGGGTAGGGTAATCAATCAAAACAACAAACAGTTGGTACTCCTCCCATGACATTAGCAAAGGGGTGTAATAATTAATGGTTTTAAAAGCAGGCTTAAAGTTCAAATAACTCTCTCATTCCTTTTGGCTTCCATGCCTTGCTCTTGCCATGTCCCCCCTGCATGGATTAACATGCAAGTAAAACCTGGGCATTTATAATCTATAATGGGAAAGTGTAGTCTATAAGTCAGCCCTCTTTATCACTCTTCAGTGCCTTACTCTCTACCAGGGACCCATGATCTGTTATTTTCTCCCATTTCTCTTCCCTCCCAACTTTAATAAATTACTGGCCTAACTAACCAGATGTGCTCTTGAAATTCATTTCTTTAGCATTGTCAAGAACCTAGACAAAATCCAGTAACAATATGGCTAAAGAGATAAACAACATTAAGAAGACATTGAGTGAGCACAAAGGAGAATTTGAAATCCTGAATAGAAAATAATAGACCTCATGGAAATGAGAGACATAATAGGTGAGATCAATGATCTATGGTCCATGCTGAATGGCAAAGCCCCAGGATGCATTCATCAACTACAGTGAATGTGCCACACTAAGGAAGGATGTTTATGTAGGAGGCTGTGTGAGGTGTGGGGAGTGGGGCGTATGGGAATTCCCATATTTTTTGTGTAAAATTTATGTAATCTAATTATCTTTTAAAAATAAAAAATACAAAAAAAATAAAACAAACACATAAAAATGTGTGAATAGGGAAAAAAAAACACACGACAGGCCTTAAACACCAGAATTGAAATGATAAAAGAAAAAAATGAATGATACCAAAGATAGAACAGTTGAAAAGGAAGAAAGAATAGAACAGAGAGAAAGAATGGAAAAAATTGAGCTGGGATTCAGGGCCTTGAATGACAGCACGAAACAGTACCACATGTGTATTATGGGAGTTCCAGAAGGAGAAGAGAAGGGAAAAGGGGCAGAAAGCATATTTGAGGAAATAATAGCTGAAACTTTCCCAACTCTCAGGAAAGAATGAAATCATATGTCCAAGAAGGGCACTGTACCACAATCAGAATAAAGTTGCGTAGATCTGCTCCAAGAAAGATACTATTCAGAATGTCAAACATTAAAGATAAAAAGAAAATTCTGAGAACAGCAAGGCAGAAGCAAACCATTGCATACAAAGGACACCCAGTAAGACTTAGTGTGGATTTCTCAGCAGAAACCATTGAAGCAAGAATACAGTGGTAAGACACAATTAGCATATTGAAAGAGAAAAACTGTCAGCCAAGAATACTTTATCCAGCTAAATTTTTCTTCAAGTATTGAAGTAAGTATAAAATATTCACAAACAAACAGAAACTAAGACAGTTGGTAAAAAAAAGAATCCACTTTGCAGCAAATATTAAAGGAAGCCTTAGAGCCTGAAAGCAAAAGACAATAGAGAGAGCCTGGGAGGAGAGCAAAGAAAAAAAAATAGCAGAAAGAATATCCAAAACAGTAAAAAGATAGATGAAAATATTATGTGACACATGAAAAGCAAAGAATAAAATGGTGGAAATAAATAATGCATTTACAGTAATATTGAATGTTAATGGATTAAATTCCCCAATCAAAGGATATAGATTGAACAGAATGGATAAAAATACATGAGCCATCCATATTCTGCTTACAAGAGACTCACCTTAGACCCAGGGATACAAACTGGCTGAAAGTGAAAGCTTGGAAGAAGATACTCCATGCAAATTGTAGCCAAAGAAGAGCAGGGTTACCTGTACTAATATCAGACAAAACAGACTTCAAATGCAAAAAAGTTATAAGAGGTACAGAAGTCCATTATGTATTACTAAAAAGGACAATCCACCAGAAAGATATAGCATTCATAAATATCTATGCACCTAACCCAGGTGCCCCAAAATACATGAGAGAAACTCTGGCAAAGCTGAAGGGAGAAATAGACACCTTTACAATAATCATTGGAGACTTCAACAGACCACTCACATCATTAGATAGAACAACTAGACAGAAGATCAAAAGGAAACAGAGAACTTGAACAATAAGATAAATAAGTTAGACCTAATAGACATATACAGAAGTTGCATCCAAACTCAGTGGGTTATACAGTCTTCTCAAGGGTTCATGCATAATTTACTAGGATAGAACACATGCTAGGGTGCAATGCAGCTCTCAATAAATGTAAAAAGATTGAAATTATACAAAGCACCTTCTCATATCAAAATGGAATGAAACTAGAAATCAATAATAGGAAAGAGGTAAATT
>JAQZBX010103026.1:0-11100 GCA_029593785.1 Cabassous unicinctus | reverse complement strand
CTGTGATCATTAACCCTCAGGTCTGTGTCAGTATGACTCTGTCCTCTATACTCTATGGTCTAGCTTATGCAGGATTCCACACTAGCAACACATTCCGACTGCCTTTCTACTAGTCCAATGTGATCCATCAGTTCTTTTGTGACATCCCATCTCTTCTAAAGCTCTCCTGCACTGAGATATTAAGCAATGAAATATTAATTTTTATCTCTACAGTATTGTTCACTGGTGGCTGCTTTGCCTTCATCATCATGTCCTATATTTACATATTTTCTACTGTGCTCAAGTTTCCTACCAGTGGTGAGAGATGAAAGGCTTTTTCCACCTGTGTCCCTCACATCCTTGTGGTGACTGTCTTTATTAGCTCAGGTGCTGTTGTGTATGCAAAGCCAACCTCCAACTCACCCACAATTCAGGATATGATCTCCTCTGTGTTCTATACTATAGTCCTTCCTTTCTTGAATCCTATTATCTATAGTCTTAGCAACAAGCAAATAAAGGAGGCTGTAAGGAGAATTATAAAAAGAATACTTATTCAGGAAAAAGATCAGATAATTGTATGAAGCCATTCCAATATTGGTGACATGATTTAAAATATGATTCAAAAATAATTTTCTTTCCAATTTTCAACTTTGGTAGACTGATTTAACATCTGAAAGGTGAATGCAAAGAAGAATTCAAGAAATCTTTGGTTACTGAAATAAAACAATGATAATTTTTTTTTATTACTGTGGTAATCGAAATTGTAAATAATGACTGTTATTACTCAAGGCAATTATGAGCATTTATAACATGAAAAACTACAGGTATTATGTTGATAAAGTTAAAAATTGAGATGACATGTTTGCAAGCATTTAACTCTCTATTTCAAGGAAATAACAATAGTTTTTCTATTACCACATATATGGCATCTAGTGCATTCTTTCAAAATATTTACAAGATAAAATAATGATATTATGTTTTTAAGTAGTCTTTCTTATAGGTGCTTCATATACTATGGTCCATATCCCTGTGTTAACCTTTGAATTAGGCACAGTTACATCCTGTAGATTACAACATGGTTTACCCTTTTGAATAATTTCCCAAAAACATTCAGTCTTGCTGAGGAATTCACAAAATTCTGACAGTTTCAATTTCTAGATATGTAAATTTTTTAAATGCTTGTAAATATTATTACAACCAGCAGTCTCTCTTCTATTAATTCTATGATTGTATTAGAAGGTGCTGATTTGACAGTTAAATGATCACATATATTTCTTTGCAAAGTTTTATTCTGTCTGAAACCTTGTTTTTTATTACATAACATTTTCAGTCAAATAATATTCTATTCTCTCATATATGGCTATGCATTTATATGTTATTATATTATTTTCTAGAAAAGCATTGTGTAACAAGTGATGTGCAAATAATGTTATTTTATAAAATGACAACAAAGTACATTTGAAAAGAAGTTCTTAAATTTCACTGTTCACACACCAATTAATACCCTATTGTACACAATCCAATTTGGAGACCAAATCTGTAATAAAAATATTTAACTTTACCATGAAATTTTACATATTAATTGATATAAATTCCATAACAATTTTATAGGCATAATAAGATAAAATCACAATATGAAAAGCAAAATTAAGGAGAAATGGAAAAACACTACCACAATTAAACAATTAAAAGTATAGCTCTGTGATGATTATATTGATGTGTCACCTTGGCTAGATTATGATGTCCAATTGTTTGGTCAAGCAAGCAGTGGCCTGATTGTTACAGAGAGGATATCAGGAAATTGATTGCATTTATGACTAGTTACTTCTACAATCAACTGACTAGATTTTTTTCAACAATGAGAGAAGTCTCATCCAATCAGCCGATGGCCTTAAAAGGAGAAGTGATGATTTGAGCACTCAAATAGGAGAATTCTCATTGCTACTTCAGCCACCCAGTTTCTCCTTGGGGAATTCATTGAAACCTTCATCTGAGCTCCAAATGGTGGCCTGCCTGTGTTATATTATCCCTGTTAAAATTTTTCTTGAAGTCTACTTTTTCTGATACTAAATAATTTTGTCATTCCTGCTTTCTTTCAATTAATATTAATATTATCTATCTCTATTTCTTTATTTTCAAATATTTGTTTATATTTAAAAAGAAATTTTGGTGGCAACCTAGAATTGGGTCTTGTTTTTGAATTCAATCAGAGAATATCCTTTTTTAACTGTTGTTTATATTATTTGCATTAATTATAATTACCGACATTTTTAAGATTAAATCTTTTTTCTATTTGAGCCTTATTTATTTTTACTAAGTTTTAGCTTTCATTTGAATTAATTAAGCAAATTTTATCTTCTCCAGTAACTGATTTTTGCTTGAGGCATATTGTATGCATGTGTAACTCATATACATCATCTTCTTTTAATTTTATACACATTCACAATCAGCATAAGAATATTAAAATTATATAATTCCAGGTATCCACTAATGGCATTTCAACTATTTTGCCATATATTGACTTAAAGATATGTTATAAATCTCTCAATAAATTGCTACCATTTTTGGTTACCTAGTCAATCTCTAACCAAGTTCTTTTTTTTTTTTCAATATATTTTTAAATTTATTTTTAAAAGATACTTAGATTACATAAAATGTTACATAAAAAATATAAGGGACACCCATATGCCCCACTCCCCACACTTTCCACTTTTCCCCACATTAACAACTTTTTTCGTTAGTGTGGTACATTCATTGCAACAGTTGAACACATTTTGGAGCATTGCCACTAAGCATGGTGTAGCAGTTTGGCAGTTTGATATAGTGATGAATTCCAAAAATAGATACTGGATTATGCTTGTAAACTGATCTGTTCATCTGGGCATGGTTAAGTTATGATTAGGGCTTTGAATGGGCCATGTCAGTAGGGCATTGAGCCCCACCCACTCAAAGATAAAAGACATGGCAAAGGACAGAGTTGAAGTTTTGAGTTGGAGTTCTGATGTTGGAATCTTGAGCTGGAACCCTGGGAAGTAAGCATACTGAGGAGCTTCTTCATGAGGAAGGAGAGAAGGCCCTGGGAGAAGAGACGAGCCATTCACTTGATCTTCTACAGCTGGCCTTGAGGAGAGAACAAGCAGCTGAACCTGGAAAGAGTCAAGCCCCGGGAAAGAGGAACCCAGAAAGCCAGACCTCTCACAGAGTTGGGTGAGGGAAGTAACTTATGCTTTATGGCCTGGTAAGTGTAAGCTTTTACCCCCGAAAAATACCCTTTATAAAAACCAACTGATTTCTGATATTTTGCATTAGCATACCTTTGGCTGACTAATACAGAATTTGGTATTGAGGAGTGGGGAAGTGCTTTTCCAATTACCAAAATGCTGGAACGGTTTTATAAATGGGTAAGGGGTATGTTTTGGATGATTAGTGAGATGCTTGGAAGAAAAGAATGGCAGTGCTTTGAAGGGCACTTTCTCTGATCATAACATAATGAAACTGAAAATCAATAATGGAAGGAAAAAGGGAAAATTCATAAATATATGCAGATTAAACAACACACTCTTAAGTAATCATTGAGTCAAAGAAGATATTGCTAGAGAATTCAGGAAGTAACTTGAGATGAATAAAAATGAGAACACAGCATATCAAAACATATGGGACATTGCAGAGGCAGTGCTGAGAGGGAAATGTATAGTCCTCAATCCATACATTCGAAAAAAAGAAAGAGTTAAAATTGAATATTTAAATGCACACCTGGAGGAAATAGAAAAAGAACAACAAACAAATCCAAAACCAAGCAGAAGGAAAGACATAGTAAGGATCAGAGTGGTAATAAATACAGTCAAGGAAAAAAAAACCAGAATCAACAAAACCAAAAGTTAGTTCTTTGAGAAAATCAACAAAATAGACAAACCCTTAGCTAGAATAAAAAAGAAAAAAAAGAGAGAAGACATAAATAAATAAAATCAGAAATGAGAGGGGAGAAAATTATCACTGACCCTTCAGAAATAAGAGGGATGATAAGAGATAATATGAACAAATGTATGCCAAAAAAACTAGACAATGTAGAGATGGACAAATTCTGAGAAATACACAAATCATTTACACTAACCCTAGAAGAAATAGAAGACCTTAACAAACCAATCACAAGGGAAGAGATTGAAACAGTCACCATACACTTCCCAAAGATGAAAAGCCTGGGACTCGATGGCTTCACAGATGAATTTTACCAATCATTCAATGACGATCTAATGCCAATCTTGCTCAAGCTTTTCCAAAAATTTGAACAGGAAAGAACACTACCAAACTCATTCTATAAAGGAAACATCACACTCATACCAAAATCAGATAAAGATACAAGAAAAGAGAAAATTAGAGACCAATAGCTCTAATGAACATAGATGCAAAAATCCTCAACAAAATACTTGGAAAAAGAATCCAAAAGCACTTTAAAAGAATTATACACCATGATCAAGTGGGTTTTATCCCAGGTATGGAAGATTATTTCAACTCAATAATATCAACTAGTGTAATAAACCACATTGATAACTTGAAGAAGAAATATCACATGATCCTCTCAATTGATGCAAAAAAAGCATTTGAAAAAATACAGCATCCTTTCTCGGTAAAAAACAGTCCAAAAGATAGGAATAGAATGAAGCTTTCACAATATGGTAAAGTGCATATATGAAAAACCTACAACTAGCATTGTACTCAATAGTGAAATTCTTAAAGTTTTCCCCTTGAGATCAGGTACAAGACAAGGATGCTCACTGTAACCATTGCTATTTAATATTATGGTAGAGGTTCTAGCTAGAGCAATTAAGCTAGATAAAGAAATAAAAGGCATCCAAATAGGAATGGAATGGAAGAAGTAAAACTTTCACTATTGGCTGATGATATGATCTTATATTTAGACTCTCCTGAAAAAATCCACAACAAAGCTACTAGAACTCATAGATGCATTCAGCAAAGTGGCAGGATACAAGATTAATATGCAAAAAATCAATAGTGTTTCCATACACTATGAATGTGCATTCTGATGAGGTAATCAGAAAATTTCCATTTCTAAAACAATAAAATATCTAGTAATTAAGTTAACTGAAGACATAAAGGACTTGTATTCAGAAAACTACAAAACATTGATACAAGTAACTGAAGAAGAGCGATATAAGGGGAAGGGCATTCTGTGTTCATTGACTGGAAGATTAAATATTGTTAAGATGTCAATTTTACACAAACTGACTTATAGATTCAATGAAATACCAATAAACACCCCAACAACCTTTTTTGCAGAAGTGCACAAACCAATTATCAAATTTATTTCAAAGGGTAAGTTGTCCCAAATAACCAAAAAGATCTTAAAAATGAAGAACAAAGAGGATTCACTTAAGGACTTCAAAGCAAATTACTTAGCTACAGTGGTAAAAACAGCATGATACTAGCATAAAGATAGACACATTGTCCAATGGAACTGAATTGAAAAATTCAAAAATAGACCCTCATATCTCCAGTCACGTGATTTTTGACAAGGCACTCAAACCCTACCAGCCTGGTCAGAATAGTCTATTCAACAAATGGCGATGGGAGACCTGGATATCCATATCCAAAAAAAAGAAAGAAGACCTGTATTTCACACCATATACAAAAATTAACTCAAAATGGATCAAAGACCTAAATATAAAAGTGACAACAGTAAATTCCTAGAAGAAAATGCAGGAAAACATCTTCAAGACCTTGAAGTAGGCAGTAGTTTCTTAAACCTTACACTAAAAGCATGAGTAACAAAAGAAAAAACAGGTAAATGGGACTGCTTCAAAACTCAACACTTTTGCACATCAATGGTCTTTGTCAAGAGGGTGAAAAAGCAGCCGATTCAATGTGAGAAAATATTTGGCAATCATATCTGATAAGTGTTTAGTATCAATGATATACAAAGAGATAATATAACTCAACAATAAAAAGACAATCTATCCAGTTAAAAAATGGACAAAAGACCTGAAAAGATAATTGTCTAAAGAAGAAATACAAATGGCAAAGAAACAAATGAAAAAAAGTTTAACAGCACTAGTGATTAGGGAAATGCAAATCAAAACTAATATGCAAGAGCATTTCACACCTATCACACTAGATGCTAATAAAAATTTGGGAAATGGTAACTGTTGAAGAGGTTGTGGGTAGATAGTAATGCATATTCACTGTTGGTGGGAATGTAGAATGTTGTAGCCACTGTGGAGGACTGTTTGGCAGTTCCTAAGGAAGTTTAATGCAGACTTGCCATGTGACCTGGCAATACCATTTCTAGGTATACATCCAGAAGACCTGAGATCAGAGACATGAACAGACATCTTGCACACTGATGTTGATTGTGGCATTATTCACAATTGCCAAAAGTTGGAAACAACCCAGGTGTCCATCATCTGAAGAAAGGATAAATAAATCATGTTGTATACACATGATGGAATAATATTCAGTGGTAAGAAGAAATTAAATCGTGAATCATATGACAACATGGATGAACATGTAGGACATTATGCAGAGTGAAGCAAGCTAGACACAAAAGAACAAATACTGTATGATTGTGTTATTATGAAATAAATATATTGTTTAAACTTATGGAGTTAATCATTAGAATATGGGTCACCAGAAATTATTAGGAGGGTATAGAATGGAAAGCTGAGGTTTAATCTGTGCAGAATTGGTAAAAAGTTTTTTTGAAACTTTTTGGAAATGAATAAAAATGTTGAAAGCATATGATAGTGTTTGTAACTAGCAGTGCTATTGTATGGGAATGACAGTGGTTGAAAGGGAAAGTCTAAAGTCATGTATATTACTAGAAGGATAGCTAAAATCTGTAATATGATACTGTATATGACAGTAAAATCTTACATAAAATATGATTATGGATGTTATTGCATATATGACAGTTTCTGCAAAATATATATATAAATATACTAAAGAGAAGGAAAAAGTATACAAGATATGTATGGCAGGGGAGGCATAGAGAGATTGAAAGGCGATGAGTTTTGTTTGTTTTTGTTTATTATTAGTGTTATTAGAATACTGAAAGTGCTCTAAGAATGACTGATGAATGCACAAATATGCGATTACACCTAATACCATTGATTGTACACTTTGGATGGATGTCTGCTTTATCAATATGTAACAATAAAATTGATTTGATAAAAAATTTCATTTCATGGATATTCTATTTTATGTATCAGTATCAAGGTCTATGTACATGTATTTGTCAGCCAAAGGGGTGCTGATGCAAAGTACCAAAAATTTGTTGACTTTTATAAAAGGTATTTATTTGGGGTAGAAGATTACAGTTACCAGGCAATAAAGCATAAGTTTCTTTCCTCACCAAAGTCTGTTGCCACATATTGATTCAAGATGGCAGGTGATATCTGTGAGGGTTCAGGCCTCCTCTTCCTCTCAAGGATCCTTGGTCCTGGCTTCTTCCAATATCAGCTGTAGGCTGAGAAAAGTCTTTATCTCTCTCCCAGGGCTCATTTCTCTCAGGCTCAGCTACTCTGCTCGCTCCACAAGGCCAGCTGTAAACTATCAGGCTAAAAGCTTGTCTCTCTTCCTGGGACCTCTGCTATGTCTATGTAGCTATCTCTATTGCTCTGTGTTCTTCTCCTATGTGTTTACTTCCTGGGGCTCCAACTTAACACTCTATTTCCTCTGCCTTGCCATTTTTTCTATTAGTCCCCATCCACCAAGTGGATGGGAATTCAACATCCTATTGATGTGGACAATCAAAGCCCTAGTCATAATTAAACCAAGTAAAAGGAAACCTCTGAATTCAATACAATATAAGGGTATCATTAGCTCAGAGGAACAAATGAGTTTACAAACATAATCAGTATTTCTTTTTGGAATTCATCAATAATATCAAACTACCACAGTACCCAATGGGGTAATTGTTTCCCTCTTGTGAAGCCACTTAATCAGATGAAATCTGTGTTTTAAAAAAAAGTCCTAGCATTTATCAAGGGATATTTGCTCTTAAAAAACAACAACAACACATCTCCATCCTAGAATCCTCAGGATTGGGGAATTAACAATGGACTGGAATAGACTTACTGTTATTCTACTATAGACTTGCTGTGATTCTAGCAATGGAAGAACTGTTATCATTGATGTGGAGACAGTGGCCACTGGAGGTTCTGAGGGGAGAGAGAGGAAAAAGAGGTGTAATATGGGGGCATTTTTGGGACTTGGGAATTGACCTGAATGACATTGCAGTGATATTATATATCTTGCCATAACTTACAAAATTGTGTGGGAGAGAGTGTAAACTACAATGTAATCTATAATCCTCGCTTAATGGCAATGCTCCAAAATGTGTTCATCAATTGTAACAAATGTACCACACTAATGAAGCATGTTGTTAATGTGGGAAAATGTGCAAGGGGTAGGGAGTGGGGCATATGGGTATCTGCCATATTTTTTCATGTAACATTTATGTAATGTAAATATCTTTGAAAAAAATAAAAATGTATATTATTTTAAAAAAATAACTAAATCCCATTGCACTTATCCTGGCTTAAGGTCAAAATCAGGTGTTCCCAGACCTTTCCCTTTGAGCTATAAAATAACTCTATCCTGTATAGAACACCCTCTGAAAATGGTGACACTTTTTCCATAAACCACTAATGGTCATTCTTTCTCCTGAATATCTTATACCATTTATAGAACAGAAAAATCACATAACTATCCAGATGCTAATAATTTGTACCACCAAATAAGTTTTGGTATTATTTTTAAGAAGCATTTCAGTTTTCCAAATATGCCAGCACAAAGTTGTTCTTAATCATGCACAAGTTGGACAATTATTTTGCCTCCTCTCACCACTCTAATTTTAGCTTTATGAAAGATATGGGTATATTTATTTAATGCAACAATTTATTGATTGTTAACTAATAGTCATTCCTTCCCTGGCCATTCAGATTTCATTGAATGTGCATCATGTGGAGGTTTTAATTCAATTTCCCAATACATTTGCTCATCAATATCAATATTATATATTTTGCTGAAATCAGTCAAATTCACCCTATGAATTATAACAGTATTATACCAAGTATATTAAGATTATTACAAAATAAGTTATTTAGAATTATGCCAATATTTTCTTGACAAAATTGACCTTTACCTATCTATCCAATTGTCATAGGTTGTAGTATAAATCAAGTGTCAAGTCTCAGCCAATTCCACATCTGAGTTCCCTGGTGGCTAGCCTTATGCCCTGTTTCATACAAAGACTGTACTGACATGGGGTCCCTAATTAGCTACATTTAAGTAATGACCATCTTCCACTGACCAGTAAATTCCTAGTGAAATTTAATAGTGTTCCAGTTCTGACCAACTGCACTATTGGTTACCTCTGGTTTTAGTTGACTGTGGGACCTTGGCTGTTAGAAAATACCTAAACAAGTCACTGCATCTCTTCATGCACTCTCCAAGTTAAAGGGATCAAATGATTCCAATAAATTCATTCCTGTACTAATCCTGCCAAGATCACAAGCCATTGCCTTTGAGCTACCTATGAATCCATTTAAAGAACATACTTCACAGCTCCTCTTGGATTAATGTGCATGACAATTTTCATCTTTGTTTCCTGGTATGCTGTATTCATATTTTTGATATTGTTTTATCCAATTTTCTACAACTATCATATCTGTCCAGGTTGCTCGCCATATTGTACTTCCTTCTGCAAAATAACATCCCTTCTAAGTGGCCCAGAAAGGTAGATAAGTCCTTTGTGTCAGTATGGCTCTCTTCAGAAAAGCCAATTCTGCTTGAATTTCTAGAGCTATGTCAACATTATGAAGGGTATCATATGGTGTTTTGGCCAATGATAATTTATCCAACAAGTATGTTGTTTTTGAATACGTATTGCTCAAATGTAATTCATATATGTTTCTTGGACCAGAAAATGTTGAATTACCCAGGATAATGTCATATAGGTATCATTTACCCATATTTACCCTGAGTGTGCCAAAGGGCTTTCCACAGTACCATCATAAGACATTTAAGCTAAGTATATGAGCCCGCCTAGTCAATCCTAAAATGTTTTCTCTTTCCATTGTTTGATTATTGCCCTCAAAGTGAAAAACTATGATAAATAAGAATAAAGTTATATGACAAGTAAGGCATGCAGCAGATAGGTTTTATCTATAGCCTCTGGGCAACTTTCTCAACAGAACTTCATCTAACTTTAATAATTGCACAGTGACCTGGTGATGTGTTGTCTACTGAAGTCCTTTGTACATATTCAGGAGGTATTTTTCCCACATGTTCACTTAAAAAAATCTTTGATAATGGACATAAACTGTAAAATGAAAGCAAAATTTAAAGAAAAATTAGAATTATGCAAAGGCTTCAGCCACAAGATGTTTTTCAATCCTTAGGCTACAGCCATAGATCTCTGCAGAAAGAACACTTTTTTTAATCCATGGGAGCCCATCCTGTGACTTCAGGGGAAGACTTCTGCAGGAGACTAATTTCACTCTTACTGGTTTTTATAAATATAACTGTAATAATATTTTTCTCTAATTTTACCCTTTGTTTTAGTTTGCTAGGCTGCTTGAAGCATATATCATAGTTCAGTTTGAACAACGGGAATTAATTTGCTTACAAATTTTATGTGGATAAAATGTCTAAATCAAGGCATCCTCATTGTGATGCTTTCATCTAGAACACCAGCTGCTGGTGATCCTTGGCTTCTCTGCCACATGGCAAGGCAAAGGAAGCATCTGCTGGTCTCTCCCTTATTTTCAGGTTTAGTTAATTTCAGGTTCTGTTTCTGAGACTTTCTCTCTCTGTCTGTATTCATTTCATTTATAAAGTACTCCAGTAAAAGAATTAAGACTCATGGTAATAGGGGTGGGTCATACCTTAAATGAAATAGCCTCTCAAAAATCCTACTTTATATGGATCCATACCCACAGGAATAGATTAAATTTAAAGACATGTGTTTCTGGGTTACACAGAGCTTCAAACCACTACACTCTCTCATGAGGCACCAAATTAATATTAACTTTTTCTATTACATTATTCATTCATTGGCTTCCTTTTTTATCAGCATTTATTTACATCTCCTACTTACCATTT
>JAQZBX010103025.1:0-11090 GCA_029593785.1 Cabassous unicinctus | reverse complement strand
TTACTGTATAAATTCCTAAGAAAAACTATCTAGTAATACAGGAACCGGCAGCTCTCCTACATGCCAAGCAGAGGAACTAATGAAAAGATGCCCTAATTTTGTTATCAGCTTTGTAGTATATAAAGCAGCTTCAGCCTAAATAAATTTGCCTGCATTCCACATGGAGTGAGGTCCCCTGATCCCAATCTTTCTTTGGATCGTTCCCGGCACCGTCAAACTCCACGTTGTTTTACAACACATCATCATCTTGCCGCATGGCTCGCGGGGCCTGGTGGCTCACTCGTGTTTGGGGCTTAAGGGTGCACCCACGCACGGGGCCTGGGGGACTCACCTGCTTGCGGGGCCTGATGGCTCATCTGCTCGCGAGGCCTGGTGGCGCACCCGCGCAAGGGGCCTGAGAGACTCACCCCCTCGCGGGGCCTGACGGCGCACCCGCACACAGGGCCTGGTGGCCCGTATGCCTTCTATATTTTTCTTTTTTTAATTTTTACTGGGAGGTCCCAGGAATCAACCGCCCCATATGGGAGACGGACGCCCAACCATTTGAGCCAA
Organism: Cabassous unicinctus; assembly: GCA_029593785.1. Lineage (NCBI taxonomy): Eukaryota > Metazoa > Chordata > Mammalia > Cingulata > Chlamyphoridae > Cabassous > Cabassous unicinctus. Next base: position 10,538 of record JAQZBX010103025.1, on the reverse strand, counting down.
ATCCGTCCCCCTGCTATATCTCTTAAGGTTGACCAAAGATACCTAGAGTTACAGTCTTTTCCCATACAGGATGGTCATATAATAAATCAGCCTTAGTTTATCACCAGCATTCTAAAAACCAGACCTAGGGAGAAAAGCTAGGTCTGGGGACACTTGCATAGTTTCTAATATAGCGAATGTTTAGCCTACCCTGATTATCACAAAATCAGGACAGTGAGAGTATTCATAACCCTATATAGTCTTTAAAGAGCTACAGAGAAGTATTAATGAAAATGAACTTCACAGTTCCTTTACTAAGGGGATTTTAGACTCCATTGCTAATGGCTATCAAATGTGCCCCTGGGATTGGAAAGTTCTTGTAAAAGCTATCGTTGCCACAGCTCAATTAAGTGTTTGGCAACTAGAATATCAAAAAGTCTGTGCTCAACAGGCAGAAGTGCTGAATAAAGCCCTTACCAAGGAGATCATGCTTATAAGAAAACATTTGGCCAAAAGGTTAACTAAGATAAGGAAAACATTCCAGCAGCCACTCTGTAAACCCCCTACTGCCTATATGATAATGTGGTTGTGGGCTGGTGGGGGCTGATAAAATTAAACTGCTGGAAGAGTAGGAAAACTTGGCAACACAGTTTCCAAAAAATACATATACATATATCAAAAGCAGTAAAATCAAAGATGTATGTTTCTATTGATGTATTGTAACTCATTTTATGTTTGTCTGTTCAGTGTCAGTGTACATTTTGATACCTCTGGATGGTAATATTAAATTGATAAATGAAAATCATTAAACAAAGCTCTATTCAAATGGCCAAAAAATTAAATAAGCGCTTATATTAATAAATAAATATGGATAATAACTTAAAATAATAAAAATAATCATAACCAAATTGAATCGTTATTTTGACAAATTTGTTTAGTGTTGATGATAATTGTAGGTTGTAAAAGGTTTGCTTGGAAATAGTTTCCAAAATCATTTTGGTATCTTATATATAGAAGGTATGTAGAATGTGTTTTTATTGTTAAGGAAAAAGAAAATAATTTTGTCCTAAGATAAAATGACTGATTATTAAGAAAGAGTAAAATGTGGGACAAAACCTGAATGAATACAGAAAGTGCAGAAGGTGTGTGGAAAAGGAATTTTTGTGGTCAAAGTTAAGTAAGATTTAATGGGTTTATCTATAAAGTTTTAAAGGCTTTAGTATCAAATAGTATACTGATGCAAAGTTAAAATTTTGCCCTTTCTCAAAGTTTCTTAAATCATTGGTCTGTTTTAATAAAGGTTTATAAAGAATTTTTCTCCTGAATAATTAGTATGCAAAAAAAGAAAGTCTGTTTTATCAAGATAGCTTCTTATACTTTGACCTTAAAAAACAAGTCTTATCACTAAGGAACCTAATGTTCAAACCTGCTTTCTTAAAGTCAAATCCTGATAAGTAGTAGCCTTTTATTTCAAACTATTGCAAAAGATTTGTTCTTTCACCCTAAAAAAGGTAAAGTATTAAAATAGTTGAGTTTATTTAATATGCTATAGTCTAAATGAAAAGTATTTGAAATTGTTCTAAAATTAAAAGGTATTGTTTAACCCTCTGTTAATTAAAATTATATAAATAAAAGGTCCATATAAATACTTGAAAAGTGTATAAAATTCCTAAAAATTTAACAATGTTTATATGTCACAAAAACAACCTCTCCACCTAAAAATCAAGAGGTGGATGCTTCAACTCATGTTCATCTGATTTACCCCACCTCTGCTAAAGAAGCAGCTCATAGCTGCAGAAAGAGAGCAGCCATTAGGGGCTGCCAGGGATAATGCATAACAGTAAATTATGGTAAATTGAAATAACACCACTGCAGTATGCAGCAGTCCCAAATATTTCTACTTTGTTGCAAAAAGTTAATATCCAGTTATGTCACTATCACTTTGTTTTAAAACATGCTAAAGCTTTCTTTAGTATCTCCTTAAACAAATCAAGCCAGCCCGCATTCCCCTTCCAATAAAAAAAGCCAACAAAAAAACAAGTTTAAATTCAACACTGTGAATCACAGCCCAAGTTCCAATTAAAATGCTAACAGCAGAACCAATGCAGGTATTAAGTTTACAAGTTAATGTGCTGCCTCACAGCCCAAATAAAAAAATAATAATTTGTTGTTGCATATGCCTCAAGCTATACAAAAGAGAGAAAATAAAGTCATTTAAATCATGCTAGTAACCTATATAACCTCACTGGTTAAGAATCTTAACCTATAAAAAATAAAAGTTTATCAGAAGTATGTCTACTAATTAAAAGGCTTATTATTATTTGTTGTTAATTATGTATAGAATGCTTAAATACTAATAAAAAACCTTAATAATACAATATATTATGTACTTAAGTAATTTGATAACTTGTAATTTACACATGAATATATATTATTGAATGTATATGAAATCTCTTTTAAGTTTAAACAATCCTAAAACCAAATGTATTAGGAAAAAAATTTAGTGGGTATTATTCAAACCTAAAAATGAAACATCATGCTGAAAACTTTGTTAATCAGCAAACTAATACCTTGCTAGTCAGCACTTTTCATATTTCAGGAAGAATATTAATAACTAAAACAGTAGGCACATCGGGGAAATTTTATAACACATAAAAACAGATAAAATGCATTCCAAAAGGTGTTGTGTTCCTCCCTGGGAGAGCTGGCCACTTTCTCAGGGACTAATGCATAAACCTTAGAATGTACTGCCCAAGGAGTGTTGTGTTCCTTCCTGAGGAGGCTGGCCACTTCCTTGGGAATTAACACAGTGTTCACAAGTTGGCATCTATAGTATCAAGTTCATTAATGCCAAATATAGTAAAAAAGATAGTCCCTTGTCAGACCAATTAAAGTCCCGCCCTAGGAAAAAGTGCTCTCTACACAATTATTTCCAATCAAAACTGTAGTATCAGCTACTAATTCAAAACTTCCCAACCAAAAGCTAGATGTTAGTAGGTTTATATGTAAAATTGCTCTATTTATCTATCATTCTATAACTCTGTTCAATATTAATTTAATATTTTAATTGATGATGTTATTCTTGTTTCTCACTCTAATTATCAGTATTAACTTATTAAACTAAATATACATAATAGCATTTATCTTGTATCTATCCAGGACTCTAGCCAAAAATGAGCCAGGTATATCAATGTGTCTCCCAGTTTGGTGAGCGTGTGAATGTATGTATACATATCGTAAAAGATTGAAATATAGCAGTTAAACCCCTGTTTATAAACCATCCTTCACTTATTCTTTCAATTATTAACAAAAGTTCACTAACTATCAATAAAAGGTCCTGCCACAAGAAATGCTCAGTAGTCCCACCATGTGTCAATATTATGTCTTTCAGCCTTTACACCCTATTTGTTTTTCTTTCCAACAAGCATGTATCTATCATTACATGAATAATATCCTCATTGCAGCTCCTCAAAAACACTTTTAACACAACTCTATAACATCTCCAAAATTCTCTTACCCAAGCCAGTTTCCTAATAACCCCTAATAAAATCCAATTAACTCAGCCTTGAAAATATTTAGGATACGTCATATCATCTAAAACAAAGAAACAAAAAAGGAGGAGTATGGATACCTCTTCTAGAAATACAGTAACCCTAGCACTATATTGTGGGAATGCTTTGGTTAAAATATCTTTGAAACAGTTAAAACCTGCTTTGCTGCACAAGCAATATACTGCTACATGGGAAATAGCTGCTGTTATTGGTTCCTGCTGAAAACAATAAGAACTTTCTTACTCTACACTGTTACTTAGTTAGAGGTTTCTGCTTCTCCAATATTTCCTGCACAGCCCGGAACTTTCTAAGCCCCTACATGTACAGCATGTCCTTGAGCATGCCTCCCAAAGTGGCTAGACTGTATGTATACTGGAGCAGAACAATAAACGGGGCCGCCCGCAAAGAATACTAAGCTTCAGAGTGTTTTTATTTCATTCTCGTGGCAATTGGTGACCCCAACGTGATCCGATGCCATCGCGGGCTCTGCTGGACAGATCCCTGCAAGACTTTGCAGGACAGATTCCTGCTGCAAGTAGTTTCGGGACGGCCTCTGGGAGCACCTTGGTGAAGAAACGTGGTCCAAACCTAATCATCCTCTTATAGGACATCGACGCCCCAGAGGTCAGTCGGTCTACCAGGTTAAGTAACACCACTGCTGTGTGCAGTAGTCCCACATATTAATAGTTTCTTGCAAAAAACTTTGTCTTTTAGAGTAACATGAGGAATACGTTAACCCCTAAACAGAAGATCCAATCAAAAGTGTTAACAGCAATTGCTTAAAGCTGCTAAATGTAAAGTGAAAAAGGCCTTAAAACATGGGTCTGCTCCATCTGCACAGCCACCACCTATTCCAGCAGCTGGGGGATGCCTAGACATCTCAGAGGAGCTGCCTCCTCTTCCTTCGCCACAATTTCTAGAGTCAAGCATGCAGTAATGCATGAAAGAGGCCGTAAAACATGGTGATGGAATGGCGGCTTTTCCTGTAGTAGTAGTACAAAATCAAAGACGCTACGACCCTTTACCATATGAAGTCTATAGGGAATTTGCGTCGTAGCATCAAGAAAAATGGACTACATAGTCCTTTTACCACTGGACTACTGGGAAATGTAGGACTTGGTTACATGACGATACAATGGGATTGGAGACAGCTAGTCCGTACCATTGTCACCCCTGCAGAATTCAGGGTATGGATCATGGAGTACAATGAGTGTAGCACTGTCCTTGCTATGAAAAATCTCCAAAACAGAGTACAAATAGGATATGATATGCTAACAGGATCAGGTCCATATCTTAATTTACAACAACAAATTAATATGAATAATCAGCAAGCTTTTGAACAAATTTTTTTTCAGCTTTGCAGTACGCATGGTCAAAAATGCCAGATACCTCTCGTGCCCAAAAATCCTTTGCAGCTATTCAGCAAGGGGCTATAGAGCCATATTTTGATTTTATTAATAAATTGCATGGAGGTGTGGGTGGTGGGGAACATGGGAATCCCTGTAATTTCTGAGTAATATTTAGGTAATTTAGACACCTTTAAAAAAAATATATGTATATAACAAATAACATTTATGTAAACAAATGCACATATATGCATATGTATTTATATATCATTTTACAAATAAAAAAAAAATACAGCACAATAAAAATAAATAAATAAATAAATAAATTGCAGGCAGCCATATCACAACAAGTTGATAATTCTGATGCCGCTGAAGCATTACTTTTACAATTAGCTTATGAAAATGCCAAAGAAGACTGTCAGAGGGTCATCGCCCCTTTGAGAAAAGAAAACACCCCAGTGAGAGTTTATGTTAAATCTTGTCAAAATACAGGCACTGAAACCTTTAAAGCTCAGACTCTAGCCATGGCTCTTGCTGCCTCAGTGAGATGTTCTGTATGTGGAGAACCAGGGCATTATGCTAAGGATTGCCCTCATCATACAGGAGGCTCAAAGAGCAGAGCTGAACAAAACACCCTACGTGCTAAAGACTGCCCACTGTGCCGCAAGGGAAAGCACTGGGCAAATAAGTGTAGATCTAAATTTGATAAGGATGGGAATCCACTGCCGGGAAACGGGCAGCAGGGAACTCCCTCCAGTGCCCCGAATCCTTTTGGAGGGCTTTGTTCAATCATATCCAATCTAAACAGAGCCACTGGGCTTCGCCCCCACAGCTTTCTGATCCGTGGCAAACTTATGTGCCACCACCTGGGGAAGTGCCAGCCTGGACCTTGTCACTACCGAAGAATTAATACTTAAGAAACAAAATAAAGTCTATCTAATTCTGTCAATTCAGGAGTGAAAGGGCCTATTCCAGAAGATTTAGTGGGATTAATATTTGGAAGATCTAGCATAAGTTGCAGGGCATCACTATTCTGCCCAGAGTTATAAACTAAGCTAAGGAAAACATTCCGACAGCAACTCTGCAAACTTCCCACTGCATGCATGATAATAAGGTTGTGGGCTGATGGGGGCTAATAGAATTAAACCACTGAAGAATAGGAAAACTTGGCAACACAGTTTCCAAGTGTTGTAACTCTTTTTGTGTTTCTTTGTTGAGTATCAGTGTATATTTTGATGCCTCCAGATGGTAATATTCAATTGATAAATGAAAATTATTAAAAGAGCTCTATTCAAAATGGCCAAAAATTAAATAAGCACTTATATTAATAAATAAATATAGATACTAATTTGAAATAATAAAAATAGTTATAACCTAATTAAATCATTATTCTGACAAGTTTGTTTAGTGTTGATAGTAATTATATGTTGTAAGAGGTTTGCTTGGAAACAGTTTCCAAAATCATTTTGGTAAATTAAGTATAGAAGGTATATAGAATGTGTTTTTATTATTAAGAAGTAATTTTGTCCTAAGATAAAATGACTGGTTATTAAGAAAGAGTAAAATGTGGTACAAAACATGAATGAATACGGAAAGTGCAGAAGGTGCGTGGAAAAGGAATTTTTGTGGTCAAAGTTAAGTAAGATTTGATAGGTTTATCTATAAAGTTTTAAAAACTTAAGTATCAAATAATATACTGATGCAAAGTTAAAATTTTGTTCTTTCTCAAAGTTTCTTAAATCATTGGTCTGTTTTAGTAGAAGTTTACAAAGAGTTTTTCTCCTGAATAATCAATATACAAAAAAGAAAGTCTGTTTTATCAAAATAGCTTCTTGTACTTTAACCTTATTGTTTCCTTGGAGAAACAAGTCTTATCACTTTTAAAAGAACCTAATGTTCAAACCTGCTTTCTCAAAGTCAAATCCTGAAAAGTAGCTTTTTATTTCAAATTAGTGCAAAAGATGTGTTCTTTCACCTTGAAAAAAGTAAAGTTGAGTTCATTTAATATATGATAGTTTGAATGGAAAGTGTTTAAAATTTTTATAAAATTAAAAAATATTCTTTAACCCTTTGTTAATTAAAGTTGTACAAATAAAAGCTTCATATGAATACTTAAAAAGTGTGTAAAATTCCTAAAAATTTAACAGCGTTTATATGTCATAATAACAAACTCTCCGCCTAAAAATCAAGAGGTGGATGCTTTAACTCATGTTCATCTGATTTTCCCCACCTCGGCTAAAAAAGCAGCTCTATAGCTGCAAAAAGAGAGCAGCCATTAGGAGCTGCCAGGAGTAGTGCATAACAGCAAAAATTAATATCCAGTTATGTCACTATCACTTTGTTTTGAAACTTGCTAAAACTTTCTTTAGTATCTCCTTAAACAAGTCAAGCAGCCCGCATTCCCCTTTCTGTAAAATAGCCAACAAAAAAAACTAAGTTTATATTCAACACTGTGAGTCACAGCCCCAGTTCCAGTTATAATGCTAACAGCAGAACCAATGCAGGTATTAAGATTACAAGTTTATGTGCTGCCCCACAGCCCAAATAGGAAATAATAATTTGTTGTTGCCTATGCCTCAAGCTATACAAAATAGAGAAAATAAAGTCATTTTAATCATGCTACTAGCCTATATAACCTCACTGGTTAAGAATCTTAAATGCACAGAAATAAAAGTTTATTCATTGGATGTCTGCTAGTTAAAAGTCTTATTGTTTGTTGTTATATAATCTATTGTAGTTATGAATTATGTATAAAATGCTTAAATACTAATCAAAACTTTAATACAATACATTACATACTTAAGTAATTTAATAACTTATATGTTATACATACATAAATGTATATGATTAAATATATATGTAAACCTCTTGTTTTGAGTTTGAACTATTCTGAAACCGAATGTATTAGGAAAAGATTTAGTGAGTATTGTTCAAATCTATAAGTGAAACATCATGCAGAAAACTTTGTTAATCAACAAACCAATACCTTGCTAGTTAACACTTTTCATATTTCAGGAAAAATAATGGAAACTAGAATAGTAGGCACATCAGGGATGTTTTGTAACAAATTAAAGGAGATAAAGTACATTCCAGAAAGTGTTGTGTTCCTCCCTGGGAGAGCTGGCCACTTTCTCAGGGAGTGTTGTGTTCCTTCCTGAAGAGGCTGGCCACTTCCTCGGAATTAATAGTGCTCACAGGTTGGCATCTATAGTATCAAGTTCATTAATCATGAACACAGTAAAAAAAGATAGTCCCTAGTCAAACCAGTTAAAAGTCTCACCCTAGGAAAATGTGCTCTGCACAAGTGTTTTCGATCAAAACTCTAGTATCAGCTCCTAATTCAAAACCTCCTGGCCAAAAGCTAGATGTTGGTACGTTTATATATAAAACCGCTCTATTTATGTCATTCTGTAACTCTATTCAATCTTGATTTAATCTTTTAATTAATTATGTTGTTCTTGTTTCTCACTCTAATTGACAGTATAGACTTATTAAACTACATATGCATATTAACATTTATCTTATATTCATCCGGGACTCTGGCCAACGTAGTCCAGGTATATCAGTGTGTCCCCCAGTTTGGTGAGCATGTAAATGTATGTATACATATCATAAGAGATTGAGATATAGCAGTTAAACCCCTCTTAATAAATAATCCTTCACTTACTTTTTATTCTTTTAATTATTAACAAAAGTTCACTAACTAGATATCAGTGGAAAGTTCTGCCACAAGGAATGCTCAATAGCCCCACCATGTGTCAATATTATGTCTTTCAGCCTTTACACTCTACTCGTTCTACCTTCCCACAAGCATGTATCTGTCATTACATAGATAATATCCTCATTGCAGCCCCCTCAGAAGCATTTTTAACACAACTCTATAAACATCTCCAAATTTCTTTTACTCAAACTAGTTTCCAAACAACCCCTAATAAAGTCCAATTAACTCAGCCTTAAAAATATTTAAAAGATGTCATGTCATCTAAAACAATAAAACAAAAAAGGAGGAGTATGGATACCTCCTCGAGAAATACAATAGCTCTAGCACTATATATTTTAAATTTTTAAAATTGTGATAAAGATGGCCTCTCAGCAGCTAAGAAACATTTCTCTCCTCATCAGGAGAGTCATCAAGCATGAGTTAAAGTTCTGTACAAGGAAATATTAGGAAATGGATCTTAGAAAGGACCCTGTGACCTTATAATGTGGGGGCGAGGGTATGTTTGTGTGCTTACCCCAACAGGCCCATGGTGGCTGCCAGCAAAGAACGTGACGCTATACCATGAGCTGGAAAGATCACTCGCTCAACCCAATACCACAGATGGAGAAGGTGATGATGGAGGAACAAAGGAACCCCCAGACACAATCATGACGTAACACTATCCAAACTCAGGAAGTAACTTGGGGAAATCTTAAACAATTAAACCAAAAGGCTACCAAAGTGCTCTCTTGCACTGGAGTGCCACCCACCCCTGAAAATAAGTTTCTTGCATATTTGGCCCAGGAGCTTATTTTGCTTCCTGTGTTTCCCATGAAAATACCACCAGGCTCAACATTAGTTAAACATTCCTGCTTAAAAAACAAACAGAAGCTTGGCTCCCAGTTAATTTATCTTGCCCCTGGGAAGGCTCTTCAGGGATAGCTCAATTTTACAAAGCCCTCTCGCTTATTAGACCTAAAAGATACATTGGTACACTTATTACTTTCATTATTTCAGCCATTATCATGGCAGCCACTGCCACCACTGTGGCAGTCGCCCTTACAGAATCGGTCCAAACTGCTCATGTTGTTAATTAAATTATGACCAATGTCACCAATGAACTTTTAACTCAGACTCATATAGATAATAATATGCTTACCGGACTTGATGCATTAGAAGCATCTGTTCTTTGGATAGGCAAGAAACAACAAGCTCTATTTACCAGGCAAGATCTGCACTGTGATTGGGAACATGTCAAAATTTGTGTCACCCCCTTACCTTGGAACAGTTCTCAACTTTCCTGGAAATGAGTGAAAACCCACTTACAAGGGGCTTTTTCCTCCCATCTTCAGGGAGAAGTGCTTGCTCTCCAGCAACGTCTGGAACATCAACTATCTCAAATACAACTTCTTGCTCAGCAAAATGTGTTTCAAACACTCAATGATAATCTACAATGGTTAAATACATCTAATTGGTTTCACGGCCTAAACATAAAAATCTGGATAATATCTCTTATTGCAATAATCATGCTTTTTGTTTTATTGTTAATCCTTAAGTTAATTCATCAAGCCCTCTCTCAAGTTCATCATACTGAACAAAAATTCATCTCCTTAGTCGCTGCCTCATCTCTCTCTCCCACATTCAAAGATCAAGAACTAAAACACAACAAGGGAGAAGACTTAGGAGCACTTTGGTTAAAACACCTTTAAATTAGTTTTTCATAAATATTATTAAACTAGTTGTTTAATTTTAGTAAACGCTCTGCTAGCTAACAAAAATTTATTTGATTCATGCTTGTGACAAATCATTTTTCCTAGAGTAAACTTTTAAGCCTTATGTCTCCCAGCTTTACCTCTAAGTCTCCTTTCTTTCCTTCTCACTTGCCTTTTCTAGTTTCACCGTATTCTGGGGGTGTCCTGCACACGTCCCATACTTGGGATTGCTTGTGTCTCCTTAAGCTGT
>JAQZBX010103024.1:0-11095 GCA_029593785.1 Cabassous unicinctus | reverse complement strand
GGGGAGGATGGAACAGAAAAGATCAAATGGGCTATGTAATGGTCATGGGAAATACTCTTCATTACCTTACATTAATGGACACAACTTTTGGTTTTGTTAACTCTCTCTATTGTTTTTCTTTCTCAATTTCATTTATTTCTGCTATTATCTTTGTTATTTCATTCCATCTACTTGCTTTGGGATTAGCTTGCTGTTCTTTTTATATTTCCTCCAGCTGTGTAGTTAAGCCACTGATTTTAGCTCTTTCTTCTTTTCCAATGTAAGCATTGAAGGCTATAAATTTCCCTCCCTGCACTGCCTTCACTGTATCCCATAGGTTCTGATATGTTGTGTTCTCATTGTCATTCATCTTGTGATATTTATTCATTTCTCTCACAATTTCTTCTTTGACTGACTGGTTATTTAAGAGTGTGTTGCTTAATCTCCATACATTTGTGAATTCTCCCTTTTTCTAAGCTTCTTGTTGAATTCTAACTTTGTTCCCTTATGATCAGAGAAAGTGCTTTGTATAACTTCAATCTTGTTGAATTTATTGAGATCTGCTTTGTGTCCCAACACTTGGTCTATCTCAGAGAAAGATCAATGAGCACTTGAAGAGAATCTATATCTAACTGTTTTGGGAATGCAATGTTCTGTATGTGTCTATTAGGTTTATTCCATTTATCCTATTATTCAAACTTTCTGTTTCTTTATTGATTCTCTGCCTAGATGTTCTATCCAATGCTGACAATTGTGTACTGAATTCTCCAATCATTATTGTAGGGATATCTATTTCTACCTTCAGTTATGCCAGTGTTTTCCCCATGTTTCTTGGGGCAGCCTTGTTAGGAGCATATACATTTATGTTTGTTATTTCTTCCTGGTGAATTGCCCCTTTTATTAATTTATAATGTCCTTCCTTGTCTCTAATAACAGTTTTGCTATTAATATCTATTTCATCCAATATAAGTAATATAAGTATAGCTTCTCCAGGTTTTTGTTTGTTTCTGCATGTGTGGCATATTTTTTCCAGCCTTTCACTTTCAATTTATTAGTATCCTTGGGTCTTTTACAGCATATAGATGGCTCATGTTTTCTTATCATTTCTGCTAGTCTGTGTTTTTTGACTGGGGAGTTTAATCCATTATCATTCAATGTTATTACTGTAAAGGCATTTAATATTTCATCCATTTTAAGCTTTGGTTTTTATCTGTGATATTTTATTTTCACCACTCTTTTAATACTTTGGTTACCTTTAATGACATAATATTCATTTCTTGGCTCTCTTTCAAGCCTCTTTCTTTTCAGGTTGTAGCACTCCCTTTAGTATTTCTTGCAAAGCTGGTCTTTTTGTTATTTGCTCTCTCAGTTTCTGTTTATCTGTGAATATTCTAAATTCACCACTGCCTTCTTGATTCCATTTTTTCCTGATGAGAAACTGGCATTTAATCTTTTTGGGTATCCCTTATATGTTCTGCATCTGTCTTTCCTTGCTACTCTTAGAATTCTCTTTTTGTCTTTGGCATTTGACATTGTGATTAATTTGGGTCTCAGACTGGGTGTATTTGGATTTATTCAGATAGTAATACATTGTCCTACTTGGACATGGATATCTATGTCCTTCAATAGGATTGAGAAATTTTCTACCATTATTTCTTCTAATATTCTTTCTTCCACTTTTCCCTTCTCTTCTCCTTCTGGGACTCCCATGATCTGTATGTTTGCAAGTCTCTTGCTGTCATTTAATTCCCTAACACTTTGTTCAATTTTTTTCCATTCTTTTCCTCATCTGTTCTTTTGCATGTTTGCTTTCAGAGGTCATGTCTTCAAGCTCACTGTCCCTTCCCTCTGTCTCCTCAGATCTGCTGGTATATGCCTCCAATATATTTTTAATTTCATTTATTATGCCTTTCATTCCCACAAGATCTGCTAGTTTTCTATGTATGCTTTCAAATTCTTCTTTGTGCTCACTCAGTGTCTTCTCAATAATCTTAATCACTTCAGCCATCTCATTGAATTTATTATGATTTGCTTGAACATCTATGATTAGTTGTATCAGTTCCTTTATGTCATCTGGAGGCTTATCTTGTGTTTTTTCAACTCAGCCATACCTTCCTGTTTCTTGGTATGGATTGTAATTGTAAAATCCTAGTAGATGGCTTACTAGATGTATTTATTCTGGGTGCACTTTCTCCCTTTAGTTTGGGACTTTCTTGCATTTCTCACTTGCTTGTTGTGTACTAGGAGCTGAGGATGTACTTAGTGCTGTAAGCTGTGGAGGCTGAAGCTGCCTGCATTGCCCCAGGGACTTATGAAGCTTATCCCATACTTCTTATTTGCCAGCAGTAGGCCCAGAGCCCTAGCCATGTACAATAATACTAGTTGTGCAGGCCAAGACCATCTGTAGTTACCTAGAGAAACTGATGAAACTTCACGCTCCTTCCTCCCTTGCCTGGGGCAGGGATGGTGCTGCAGATGTGGGCAGGAATCTATGCCTTGGAGGCCCAAAATAATTGCTGATGAAGCACCAGCCCCCCTCCCTGCCCGAGGTAGGGAATGGATGCTCTGGAGAAGCCAACAATATAATTTATGTGCACTGAATGTGCCTGCAGTTGCCCTGAGAGTTCAAGGGAGTACTGTCTTTTTGCTCTTTAGTGCATTGGAATGGAGCAACCATGTCCAACAGTTCTGTCTGTGTAGGCTGAAAGTGCCTGCCATTGTCTGAAGAGGCTGAGGAAACATTTCTCTGTATCCTATTTGGTGGGGAGGGTGGATCCACAGGCACCCAACAGTTCAGTGCCTGTAGGCTGAAAAAGCCTGCCATTCCCTGGAGGGACTGAGAAAACACCAGTCTCCTCCTATTTATTCGGGGGTGGGGTGGTTCCACAGGTGCCCAAAAGTTTAGTCTGTGCAGGCTCAAAGTGCCTGCCATTGCCTGGAAAGGCTGAGGAAACCCAGTCCCCTCATATTCTATTGGGAGGTGGGGATGGATCCACAAGTGCTAATAGTTCAGTCCAAGCAGGCTGGAAATGCTAAGGAAACATAGCTCCCCTCCTGTTTTACATGGTGGCAGGGATGGTGCTCCAGCTGCCCAAGTATTGAGTCTGCATGGGCCAAAAGCACGTGCAGTTATCCACAGGGGATGAGGAAACACAGCTCCCCTCTTATGCTATTGGGGACAGGGATGGAGCTACAGGTGCCTGATTATCAGTCTGTGCAATCTGAAAGCCCCTGCAGTTTCCCAGAGAAGCTGAAGAAACACCAAGCTCCCTCCTATCCTATCAGGTTGGAGGGGTGGAGATGGAATTGAAGGCACTCAAGAAAATAGTTTGTGTGGGCTGAAAATGTTCCTGCAGTTGCCCAGAGAGGCTGAAGGAACAGCTCCTCTCCTACCCTATTGGCGTGCAGGGATGGAGACCCAGGGATCCAACTATTCAGTCTGTGCTGGCCAAATGTGCCTGCAGTTACCCAGAGAGGCTGGTGCAGGTCCCCACAGCCTCCTCCCTGCCAGAGGTGGGGCTCAGGCTTAGGCTAGAGCTGCAACCCAAGCACTCCTTACCTTCACTGTGATTTTCAGTCAGTCCTGCTTCCCTTCATGCTGGGTGTGGGGTTAAAACGGCAGCTAACCAGACTCTTTCTGACTTAGAAAATGTCAAACTTCAGGTTTTCTTAGCATTATACTTTAGTCAGCCAATTTATAATCAGTAGCTAAATCTGGTGCCCAACCATTTCTTCCAACCCTGATTTTGGGAAATAGAGCATCTAACTCTGGCCACTGAATAGCTCCTGATGTGGCTTGTGCCATCAGTGGAGTATGGGCACTGGTTTGCGTGGTGTGGAGTGCTCTACTCATGAATCCTCTATGCACATGGGCAGTCACCTCCTTCCATTCTTTCAAGGGTATTGGAGGATGATCTTCTGGTCTCCTGCAGCCCCCAAACAGGTGCTTTAGATAGCTCTGGGTGATTATTAACTGCCCTGTAGGATAAGCTGACTCTTGGATCTCCTTATTCTACCACCATCTTGCCACTCCTTTACCTGCGGGTTTTGCAAATGTGCCTTTTATCACTTTAGGAAGTTTCCTTTTATTCCTAATTCTAAGTGGTTTTATGAAGAAGGAGTGCCAGGCAGTGATTAGTGAAGGAGAATGGACCATTGATGGGCTCTTGATATTGATGACTGTACTTATGAATCTTTACTTTTGAAATTTAAACTTAGCCTAGTATTATAGGGTGCCTAAGAGTTACCATGTGAGATCCTCCTTATGAACCTCAAATGTGGCCTCTCCCTAAGCCAAACTCAGCATGTAAATGCATTACCTTCCCTCCAGCATGGGACATGACTCCTGGGGATGAGCCTCCCTAGCACTGAGAGATTACTACGAAGCACTAACTAGCAATGAGACGGGAAAAAGACCTTAACCAAAAGGAGGAAAGGGTAAAGACAAATGAGTTTATATGGCTAAGAGACTTCAAAGTGAGTGGAGCCATCATTCCAGAGGTTATGCTTATGCATGTCTCAGCAGGATCTCATTGACTGCCAAAGTAAATATTGCCTCAAATAGCAGACATCCAGACACTATGTAGGGCAGACAGCTAAGTAGTTTGGTGCCCTGCCAGTAGACCATACTTGGGAATTTATGTTCCTCATTGTGACAGAGGTGGACTTAGTTTTGCTTTCCCTGAACATGAATCTTCTGCCCTTTCTATTTGAATCTATAGTTAGTGCTAAAGTTGATAAGTGTATGTCCAAGAGACTTAAATCTTTGGGCTTTCCATGTACCAGCTGGCCTTGAATCTCGTCAGAGTTGCAACACCTATTCTCAAATTCATTGGACTCACACAGCAGAACTAACAAGGAGATGAGATGGACAATGACCATCTAAAGGAACAGAGAGAGTCTGCAACTGCAAGTAAGATAGTCCCATCCATCTGCCCCATGGGATCTATGTCCCCTCTCAGTTAGAGGTGGAATGGGCATCACTGTCCCAGAATCCTCAGGATTGGGGAAATAATGATGTACTAGGGTAGACTTATTGGTATTCTAGTATAGATTTATTGTGATTCAAGCAATAGACGAACTTTTATCTTTGATATGGAGGCAGTGGCCACTGGAGGTTCTGAGGGGAAAGAGACAGAAAAACAGGTGTAATATGGGGACATTTCTGGGACTTGGGAATAGTCCTGAATGACATTGCAATGACAGATAAAAGCCATTATATATCTTGTCACAACTTACAAAATTGTGCGGGAGAGAGTGTAAAGTTCAATGTAAATTATAATCCATGCTTAGTGGCAATGCTCCAAAATGTGTTCATCACTTGTAACAAATATACCACACTAATGAAAGATGTTAATATGGGAAAATGTGGGCGGGATTGGTAGCAGGGCATATCCGAATCCCCTGTATTTTTCATGTAATATTTTTGTAATCAAAGTATCTTTAAAAATATATATATGTATACATATATATGTATATGTATATTGAAAAAAAAAAGAAGTGCTGAATTTTTTCAGATGCTTTTTCTGCATTGAGAAGTTTTTGGATCCTTAATGTTTTTGGATCCTTAATGTGGACAATTTTTTTCAACTTTTTTTGTTTTACTCCTTCAGTACCTTCTTAATTTCATTACTAGTAGTATTGTTATTAAAATTACTATTAGCCTTGTGCTGTGCTTTTAGCCTCTGAATGTTTGTGTTCTTCACCCTTCAGCCTAGACCATACTCTCTTCTTTAGTAATTGCATTCTTTTCAGTTCTGATACCCACATTTTTGCACAGCTCTTACCTCAGCTCCAGACTCCCGACCAATTGATATGACTGCATAGCTAACATAGCACTTTGAAGTTTTCCTAGATTCTCTTTCAACAGTTGAAATACATGATTGCCAGTCTCATCAACTCCATCTAGCCAGGGCCACAATTTCCAAAAAATTCTTGACCCTCTTTCTTAGCCTCTGCATCCCAGAATCTTAAAATCTTATTGATTAAACCTGAACAACTCTCACATTGGACACTTCTCCCATCTCTAATACTGCAAGATGTCAAAACTTCCCTCCTGAACCACTCAACCCATTCCACCTCTGCTGGTGTCCTCTCTGCAAGCTGAGCATAAGGTTCCCACAATGTGTGTGCTCTGTTGGCCATGCTTGGGCAAGACAATCTCCTCAATCTGAGCCTCACTCTGTGCAAACACAAACCATCTGGAAGATAGAGATGATTACAGAGTCTCCCAGCCATAGGACAAATACATGCATGTACTAGGTACACAGATATCTTAGTAACAAATTTCTAAGGATGATGAGGCTTATACAGTATTAATGGTGGTTACCAGTTGGGGTCATTAAGAGCCTTAAAGTCAGGTTTGCAGGCAGCTTGATTAGTGATTATTTGCATAAATCAACATTATCTTTGGGAAAAGTAATGGAGACTCCTGGGAAGATGGCATGGAAGTAGGAAGGCAGTGCTCAACACTTTTGTAGAAACAAAGATAAAGGACCAAAACCTGTCAGAAAGAGCTGCTTTGGGGATCTGTAGACCCTGAGAGTGCTGTGTCTTGTCCAGGAGAGCAAGTGACAGAGACACAAGCCAAAGCAAACAAAGCCATTAGTTAATAGCCCTGTGGCTGGGAATAGCACCCATTACCCGTCTCAAGGCAAACATGGGAAAAACCCATGGCTCACTGCAGCCAACTTAGAGGGAAACAGGCATCTTCCTCCCTGGGAAGATGGAGGGGGTAGTGGATGGTGGAGAGTAGTTTCTTGTCAGTGAGTTTGGCCAGCAGAGCCTGCTTTGTATCTCAGTTCTGGCCAGACCAGAATCACAGGGAAGTGGATGTTGAAAAAAAACCAACACATCCAGGGAAAGAATAGCTGACAGCCACCATTTGCTGGCAGGTTAGGAAGTTACAAGGAGGCAAACTGCTGTTTGGAGTCTCTGTTTTCTCAGACCTCTTGGATCTGATCTATGCTTTACTAGTGGGTCCCTAGCCCTATTTTTATAACTTAAGCTAGACAATTATAAAGATTTAGAATAAGTAGAATTAAAAATCAAAGAAGAACTGTGAAACCAAATCAGTAGGAAAGAGATAGTAAATCATTGTCAGAGTAAATTCATCAGTATAATCAGATGTCTACAGTTTAAGCAAAAAATTCAAACCATACAAACAAATAGGAAGAGAAGACTCAGTCAAGCTAAAAATCCTGACAAGAGACAGGATTTAAGAGAACTAATCAATGATAATAACAGAAATCTCCTAAATCAATTCAAGGAGTTGAAGGAAAATATGAGCAAAGAGATGAAGGTTATTAAGGTGTCACTGTGGGCACAGTGGGTGTAGCTCTGTGGCTGAGTGCCTGCTTCACATGTATGAGGTCCAGGGTTCATCCCTGGTACCTACTAAAAAAAAAAGATGACACTGTGTGAGAATAAAGAACAATTTGAGGGACTTCCAGGAAGATGGCAGACTAGTAAGACACGGGAATCTCTTCTCCAAAAAAATAGCTAGAGGACAGGCTGAAACAGCCCCGAAATAGGTCCTCTAGGGTTTAGGACAGCAGGTGAAGGCTGCACACCAACCAGAGGAGAGAGGGACAAAAGAGGGAAATCGCGACGACCGAACCATGAGTTGGAACCGATAACAGATACCCTCCCCCACACTCTTTAGAATTCTCGGGCCTCTGGGCCTGCTACTACAGACAAAGGGGGCTCCAGGGATCTACCTCTCCCAGAAAGGGGAGAGAGAGGGACACAACCTTAGGCTGACTAAGTTTCTGACCCTCAAATTTGGGCTGTGGAGCCCCACAGACCCTTCCACATGGTGGTTTACCCTGGGAGCCTAGGAAGGAATAGAGAAATCTGACTCTCGCAACCTCCCTCTCTTCTAGCCTGGACTAATTGTTGAGGACTTCACAGGAGAGGGGAGAGAGAGCCTGGGGCTGACTTGGCTTTTGACTCCCAGGTTTGGTCTGCCCTGTCCCGAGAGCCCTAACGCCAGGTGGGGCTGCACCATTGTTTGCCTTGGAGCCTGCAAGGGGCTAAAGATATACAAACCTCCCAATCTCCTCCTCTACTAACAGGGACTGATTGTTGAGGACTCAGAGGGGAGTGGAAATATTTCCTAGCTGGGAAAAGGGAGGGGGCTACCAGAGAAGACTGGAGAACTGTCTCAGAAAATTTGAATTACAAGGCCCTTAGTCCCCAGACAGGAAGCGCTATCACATTGATCTGGTCTGTGTCACAACAAATACACTCCATTCAGGTATTGAATTGAGAGCTGTCAATGAGCGCCAACTCCTGGCAGACCAAGGAACTGCACATAAGAAAAATAAATAAATAGGAGAGGCTTTTCCTGGCCTCTATAGCCTCCCTGCCCAAGGCCCTAGGAAATGACTCTACAACCAATTACTGAGTTTAGTGCCCAGTTTTGAGCAACCAGCAGGACAATCCTAACAATCAAGGTTGAGCCAAAATTCAAAGAGCTGTGGTAACTCACAGCCTCCTGCCACTAAGACCCCATAAAAGAGAAAGAGATAGAGCATCTAAGTAAAATACAACCTAACCAGATGCCTAAAAACCAGCAAAACATTACGAGCCATACTAAGAAAATAGAAGACATTGCCCAAGAAAAGAAATACATCAAAGTCCCAGAAGAGATGCAGAATTTGAGAGAACTAATCAGCGAGATGAGCACAAATTTCCAAAATCAAATTAATGAAATGAAAGACAATATAGTTAAAGAGATAAATGACATCAAAAAGACATTGAGAGAATGCAAAGAAGAATCTGAAATACTGAACAGAAAAGTAACAGAGTTCATGGGAATGAAAGACACAATAGGTGAAGTCAAAAAGACATTTGAGGCATACAACAGCAGACTCGAAATGAGAGAAGAAAGAATAAGTGATACCAAAGACAGAGCAGCTAAAATTGAAGAGAGAAAAGAACAGAGAGAGAAAAGAATGGAAAAAATTGAGCAGGGGCTCAGAGAGTTGAATGACAACACAAAATGCAACAACATACATGTCATGGGAGTTCCAGAAAGGGAAGAGAAAGGAAAAGGGGCAGAAAGAGTATTTGAGGAAATAGTAGCTGAAAATTTCCCAACTGCCATGAAAGAAATGAACTTACCTGTCCAAGAAGCACACCGTACCCGAATGAGAATAAATCCAACTAGACCTACGCCAAGACACATACGATTCAGAATGTCAAATGTAAAAGATAAAAAGAAAATTCTCAGAGCAGCAAGAGAGAAACAAACAATCACATACAAAGGACATCCAGTAAGACTTAGTGCAGATTTCTCTTCAGAAACCATGGAGGTGAGAAGACAGTAGTATGATACAATTAGGAAACTGAAAGAGAAAAACTGCCAGCTGAGAATTCTTTATCCAGCAAAACTGTCCTTCAAATATGAAGGTGAGTATAACATATTCACAAACAAACGGAAACTAAGAGAGTTTGCAAAAAAGAATCCACCTTTGCAGGAAATATTAAAGGAAGCCTTAGAACCTGAAAGAAAAAGACAGGAGAGTGAGGCTTGGAGGAGAGTATAGAAGAAAGAAAAGCAGAAAGGATAACCAAAAGAGTAAAAAGAGAGAAAAAAACAAGATGACATGTGAAAACCAATGAACGAAATGGAGGAAATAAATAGTGCATTTTCAGTAATATCATTGAATGTGAATGGATTAAATTCCCCAATCAAAAGATACAGGCTAACAGAATGGATAAAAAAACATGAGCCATCCATATGCTGCTTACAAGAAACTCACCTCAGACCCAGGGATACAAACCACCTGAAAGTAAAAAGTTGGAAAAAGATACTCCACGTGAATAGTAAACAGAAAAGAGCAGGGGTAGCTATACTAATATCAGACAAAACAGACTTTAAATGCAAAAAAGTGATAAGAGATATGGAAGGCCATTATATATTAATAAAAGGGATGATCCTCCAGGAAGATATAACAGTCATAAATATCTACGCACCTAACCAGGGTGCCCCAAAATATATGAGACAAACTCTGGCAAAACTGAAGGGAGAAATAGACATTTCTACAATAATCGTTGAAGACTTCAACACCCCTCTCACATCATTAGATAGAACAACTAGACAGAAGATCAACAAGGAAACAGAAAACTTGAACAATATGATAAACAAGTTAGACCTAACAGACTTATACAGAACACTGCATCCAAACTCAGCAGGTTATACATTCTTCTCAAGTGCCCATGGATCTTTCTCCAGGATAAACCACATGTTAGGTCACAATGCAGCTCTCAATAAATATAAAAAGATTGAAATTATACAAAGCACCTTCTCAGATCATAATGGAATGAAACTAGAAATCAATAACAGACAGGAAAAAAGTAAATTTGCAAATGTGTGGAGACTGAACAACACACTCCTAAATAATCGGTTCAAAGAAGACATTGCAAATGAAATCAGTAAATATATTGAGACAAATGAAAATGAGAACACAACGTATCAAAACTTATGGGATACAGCGAAGGGAGTCCTGAGAGGGAAATTTATAGCCCTAAATGCCTATATTAAAAAACAAGAAAGAGCTAAACTCAAAGATTTACCTGAACAACTAGAGAAACTAGAGAAATAACAGCAAACCAATCCCAAAGCAAGCAGAAGGAAAGAAATAATAAAGATTTAAGCAGAAATAAATGAAAATGAGAACAGAAAAACAATAGAGAAAATCAACAAAACCGAAAGCTGGTTCTTTGAGAAGATCAATAAAATTGACAAAACCCTCACTAGACTAACAAAGGAAAAAAGAGAGAAGATGCAAATAAATACAATCAGAAATGAAAGGGGGGAAGTCACAATGACCTCACAGAAATAAAAAGAATCATAAGAGGATATTATGAGAAACGATATGCCAACAAACTAGACAACCTAGATGAAATGGGCAAATTTCTAGAAACGCACAACCAACCTACACTGATGCTACAAGAAATACAAGAACTTAACAAACCAATCACAATTAAGGAGATTGAATCCATCATCAAAAATCTCCCAGCAAAGAAAAGTCCAGGACCAGATGGCTTCACAGGTGAATTCTACCAAGCATTTCAAAAAGAATTAACACCAATCCTGTTTAAACTCTTC
>JAQZBX010103023.1:0-11097 GCA_029593785.1 Cabassous unicinctus | reverse complement strand
CTGTCTGCTCTGTGTCTATTCCCTGTGCATTTCCTCTGTGTCTGCTTGTCTCCCTTTGTTGTGTCATCTTGTTGCGCTAGCTCTCTGAGGGCGCAGGCCAGCTTGCCCTCACCAAAAGACCCGGGAACCGAATCAGGACATATGGTAGATGGGAGCCCAATCGCTTGAGCCACATCCTCTTCCTTGTTCGTTGTTTTTGCTCATTGTTTGTTTGTTTTTCTTTAGGAGGCACCAGGAACTGAACCCAGGACCTCCCATGTGGGAGGCAGGCACTCAACTGCTTGAGCCACATCTGCTCCTCTTCTGCTCTTTTACAATATGAATCTAAGTGATGCAGAGCAGCCCGTGGCAACTGCCAGGATCATGGATCATTTTTCTCACCCTAAATTAGCTTAATAAGATCCAATTTTAAAAAGTCAATGAAAATCTAGTGGTATAATGAGGCTTACATCCACCTAGGTCTTTTTCAGATAACAAAATAAAGTTTCTCCTGGCTTCCATACTGAAGTAAATTCTAACAATCTCCTCCTTAACCTAGAACTTTCCCAGAATAGAAAAGGCATCAACAAGCAATCTCTAACACCAGTAAGCTGCTACTGAATGATACCGTGACAGAGAATTCTGTAGAATTCTCTCGTTTTTATAAACCATGCTTGCATAAAAATTGTTTCAGCTACCCTAAAATTCAATCAACTTTTTTTTTTTTAAAGACTGACAGAGGCATGGACACAGCTCAGGGGGTTAGGAAAACGGGGGGGAGGGGGGACAGGGAACGATAATCCAAAATAAATATGCATTAGCATGCATTTTTCCCTCACTGAAAGAAAAATACATTTTTATAGCAGATAAAATGTGGGCAGGCTTTTGTAGCCAAAACAAACTATAAAGTTAAGCTAAGTTAGGAATGGGGTTAGAGTGAGCTGAGACAGCTAAAAGAGAAAGCTGTTATCTATTGTTCTTAGGCTAAAGTACACACTATTGAAAAGGAAGAAAGGATAACTAATCTGGCATGTAACATTTAATACTCAAAAACACGGAATCCCAGAAACAGAATTGAAAAAGCTTCTCATCCAAATTGCCTCTTAATGAAATTTAGAAGTAATTAGTGAAAAAAAGAAGTATTGTTATCAGTTGAAGAACTTTTTTTCTAGTGCTCACCTATTATTATCAGTCATGATTTCTACCAGAGGACAAAGAATCATAAAATCTTAGACCTAGGTAAAAAAAAAAAAAAATCTTACAAATAATCTGCTCCAGTTCATCAGTTGATCCAAAAAAGAATGCCATTGCTGCTGTGGCTGTAAAAATGCAATAAAAAAGAATCTGAGATGCTAAAAGAAGTCAGGAGAAAGTTATGAATACACAGGCTGCTAGGAAATTAAGAGCTGCTACTGTGATGCCTATGCAGCAGGGAAGACAAGAGAACCGTGTTAATAGAAACAGACAAAAAAGCAGACCTGGTCATGTGGCCAGGAGCCAGGCTGGAGTCAGTTCAGTGTGCTGACAACTCACAAGTACCTGGAGAATCTGGCTGGGGCTTCTGGTCCATTCTGTGCCTAACTATTCAGCAAATGACTCCAGGCATTTTCTTGATACATCACTCTCACTCAAGTAGTATTTCAGAAACATTACCCATCACGAGGATAGGAAGATCTAATGAAGCAAGGCTGAAGGGAACTAACCATACCACTGTTCCAGTCAGTTTTATATGCATTATTTCTTTTAGCCCTTATTACAAATCTGTAAGGAATTATTCTCATTTTGATAAATAAAGTCAACACAGAAAGGTTCAGAACATGGCCCAAGTTTATACAGCCATAAATGTGATACAACTGGGACTGGAACCCAGGCCTTGTCTGGTTACAAAACTTCAATTTTCCTACAATATCCTGTTGCCCATACCTAACAATTTAGAAAATAAACTGATGTTCAAAGACACGTTTATGGACATTACGCTACACCACTCCTTTAAAAAGACAAGTATGAACCCTTCAAAAGAGCTGTGTCACCAATCAAACCATGTGACACACTGCCATATGGCTTTTTTCCCCCATATGGCCTATTTTGACTTTTATAAACTTTAAATAACTAAAATCTACAAAACAATTCCAACAATATTCAACATTTTATTTCAGTTATGAACTGCAGCCATCAAAGAATTGTAAAAGTTTGCACAAACGTCTCACAAATCAAAATACACAAACTTCTTGAAGAAATTCAGCTCATGATCATTTGTAAATCCTGTGTATATCTCACCAAAACAAAATTTTCCTAATAATACTAAAGTAGGGTATTCTTAGGCTCAGAAGAGTTAAGAAACTTGCAAAGTCACAGGAGGAAGCAGCAGCAAAGGTAAAGACACTTAAGCCACACCTTTCTACTTTACCACACTACTCTCCAAAATACTTGTCTTCCCGCTGATACAGATGACTGAATCTACAAACAGTGTAACAAGCTATATACAGTATACTTAACTATCTACTGAATGAAGTTCACACACATCTTCTAAGACCAAAAGATGTTAGAAGTCGTCTGAGCTTTGTACTTCTACCTTGATATTTTTAATTCGGTTCACATATCTAAACACACACACACACACACACACACACACACACACACACACACACAAAGAAAGAGAAAACAGTCAATATTGTCAACTTCTTTATCAGGGATAAATTTAAGATTTGATTAAGCAATAAGAAATCAAGACAGAAAATGAAATGAGCTCCCCTACTTTCGAAAATAAACAGAAGCAACTCTTACTGCTACTCCAACATTAAAATGTCATGGTACCCAATGGCACTACCAAAGCTTCATTAGGCAGGAGCATCCAGGCAAATTCTTGGTTTTCAGCCAATAAAGCATTTATCATAAACCTTTTTAATTTCTGGGGTTTAAGTGTTCCATTTCAGCAGACTTTAAGAATTGCTACCATATCATATCAGCTGTACTGGAATTTATATTGTACCTTCCTCTCAATCAAATTCTTGCTTGTGTAAGAGAAGAAAATTAATTTTCCTGAAGCAGCTGGGCAAAAACTACAAAAGAAGGAAAGAAGATAACGGGAGTACCTAAGGGCAGAAAAGACCTCAAAAAATAATAAAAAATTAAAGTAAAAAATAAAATTTAATAAAAATTATGAGAATCCATAATTTTTTTTTTTTTTTTTTTAAGTCAGCGAGGCTGGCTCCCAAACCCTCCATCTCTCTACCCCTCCATCCCTGGGGCAGGTGGTCATCAAGCTGGTCTTTCCAGCTTTGGAGTGGGGCTTGAATTTTAAAGCAGACTACTCAATTGTCAGACAGCTCCACTTACTTTGGTCAGCTCTCTTCCAGTGAGCTCCACCCCTGGACAACTGCTCTGCATATTACAAGTCAAGCAGAACAACAATTCT
Organism: Cabassous unicinctus; assembly: GCA_029593785.1. Classification (NCBI taxonomy): domain Eukaryota; kingdom Metazoa; phylum Chordata; class Mammalia; order Cingulata; family Chlamyphoridae; genus Cabassous; species Cabassous unicinctus. The sequence goes on along the minus strand of JAQZBX010103023.1, from coordinate 7,703 downwards.
TTTGTAAAGTTGTTGTTCTTGCACTTAAAAAAAGCTATGACGTTTCTGCCTAACTCTTCTTAACTGTGGGCTAATAAGTATTCCTTGTTACATAAAAAAATCTTTTGTTTAACACAGTTCTAAATAGCTCTCAGGAGTATAAGGTATATAGTAAGACAAGCTGCAGTTTTTCAAAGTTCCTCTGAAAATATGGGATCCAGGACTAAACACACTAACACTCCAAATCTTCTGGTATGGTCCTCTTCTACTCTAATAGAACATCAATGCTCCCTTCTTTCCGACATTATAGTTCCATTATTGCAATTCAAGACCAATTTAGCAGTATTGACAGTCGTGTCACTCTAACTTAAATAAGCTTATTATGGTCAACTAAAGCTCCAATTAAACCAAGATTTCCTTCATCTGTACTTGCATAACTGGTTTTCTGGATCCAAGTGCTGATCTTTACAATTCTACAAAAATTAAGTCTTATCAGATTTAGCGTATTTCAGTCTCTCTCTGCCTCTTTGACCCTCAGATCCCTCATTAATAAAAATCAGCAAACTTGACAAGATGATTTTCCTTCCAGTTGTAAAATTATATTCTAGTACCTACCAAACATATATCATTTTTTCATTTTAAAACAACTTTATTTCCACAGGATTTTTAAAGAACTTAATCAAACAAAAAAACGCCACAATGGGCCACAGACTTTTGCCTAAAGGAGTCAATATGCTTGCATGCCACTCATCCTCCTGCCATAAAACTGCCCTTTTCATTGTAATTTAGGGTAACATAAGCTTCTCAAAACTTCACAGCTAGGAGAGAAAAGAATCAAAAACCTCCAAATTTCTAATAACCAGTGTTCTTGATTCCTAGGAAAGCAAAATACAGAAATAAGGAATGGAATAATTAAGAACAAGGTTTTAATTCCTATTAAACCACAAAATGATACTAAGGAGATCATGTTGAAACAAGATTTCAAATATGGACAATCTCAATCTCTAATCAACAACTATAAACAAATGATAGCCATAAGAATTACTTAGAAGTAAATTTCTCAAAGTTGTTTATGACCTGGAAAAAAACATTCAGGGGTAGAGATAGGGTAGTGGATAGACTCTCTCTCTCTCCTTAGAGTATTTTTTTCTTTATTAGAGAAGTTGCACGATTACAGAAAAAAATATTCAGAAAATAACAGAATTCCCATATACCCTTCCCTAACACACAAAGTTCTCCCTATGAATGACACTTTGCATTAGTAAGGCGCCTTTGTTACAACTGATGACTCAATTATATTTACACTATTAACAATAGTCTATAGTTTACATTAGGGTTCACTCTTTGTATTATATAAGTCCTATGTTTGTTTTTTAATTTTTATTCTACTAATATGTATACAGCCTAAAATTTCAGTTTAACCACAAATACATAAATCAGTGATGTTAATTACATTCTCAATGTTGTGCTACCATCACCACTATTCATTACCAACACTTTTCCAATACCCCAAACAGAAACTCTATCAATTAAGCATTAACTCCCCATTCCCTACCCTCATCACAGCCACTGGTAATTTGTAATCTAGTTTCTGACTGAATTTGCCTCTAATTCTTTCATATTAGTGAGATCATACAATATTTGTCTTTTGTGCCTGCCTTTATTTCACTCAACATGATGTCTTCAACGTTTATCCATGTTGTCATATATATCAGAACTTCATTCCTTTTTACAGCTGAATAATATTCCATTGTATGTATATACCACATATTCTTTATCCATTCATCAGTTGATGGACACTTGGGTTGTGTCCATCTTTTGGCAACTGTGAATAATGCCTCTATGAACACTGGTGTGCAAATATGTTTGAGGTCCTGCTTTCAATTATTTTGGGTATATATCTAGAAGTAGGGTCATATTGTAATTCAATACTTAACGTTCTGAGGAACTGCCAAACTGTCTTCCACACCATTTTACCTTCCCAGCTACAACACTGTACATTCCCACCAACAATGTACAAGTGTTCCTATTTCTCCACATCCTCTCCAACATGTTATTTTCCATTTTAACAGTAGTCATTCTAATGAGTGTGAAATGGAATCTCATTGTAGTTTTGATTTGCACTTCCCTGATGGCCAATGACATTGAGCATCTTTTCATGTGCTTTTTGGCCATCTGTATATCTTCTCTGGAGAAATGTCTACTCAGTCTTTTGCCCATTTTTTAACTGGGTTGTCTTTTTGTTGTTGCATTGTAGGACTTCTTTATATATGCTGGATATTAAATCTTTACTGGATATGAGGTTTCCAGATATTTTCCCCCTTTCTGTAGGTCATCTTTTTACTTTCATGATGAAATCCTTTGATGCATAAAAGCTTGTTTCTATGAAAAAAAAAAAAAACTCTAAATAGACCTTTAATGACAGGGGTGTGGCTTAGGACTTAAAGTTTGCATAGTTATGGCCACCGGGACAGAAGCGGAGAAATGAATAGGTTGTCTGAGACTTCTGCTGGCAGTAGACACCCCAGGACATGCAGCCCTAGATTTTGTGGTAGCCATCATTCTGGTCTCAGAAGTAGCCATCATAGGTACATGCTTGTGGTAAACATGCACTCATTATTCTCCACCCGGCTGCCCAGCTTCTTGGTCAGCTACAAAGCCAGATTCTGCTAGGCAATGGATTTGGTGTAATACATCACCATTGTCTGTGTCGCTGGCCCAGGGAGACCATCAATTCCTCGTTAGTGATCATCTTGCTGATGATGGGAGTGCACACTGGGCAGGTCCAGCTCAAACATGTCAGAAAATGTCTCCATGCTGATGCTACAGGCACTGCTACAGGTGAAGAGGTAGGTCCTTGGCAACTCTTCTTGGATCTTCCTAACCAGTATGGTATGGCCTTTGATGGCCTTGGGGAAAGGCCCCACATTTTTCCATTAACTTCTTACTAAGGATAAAACTGTGGCAGGTCTCCCAGTCCCCCACCTTCAGCACCTTGGAGGCAGTGACCACATGTTCCCTCCTTGACTCAGGGGGACCCAGCAAGGACTCATTTGCTCACTAGCAGCTGGTGATGGAACTGCTTGCCGATCATACATCGGCAGACATCACTCTCATGGGTGGCAAACTAGGGGATTATATCAGAATGGCAGGCGTCAGACAGACACACTCCCGGAGACACACACAAACTGATGCGCAGGTGATGCGCACAAAGTTTTTAATTCTGATGAGATGCCATTTATCTATTTCTTCTTTTGTTGTTTGTGCTTTTGGTATAAAATCTAAGAAACCATTGCCTAACACAAAGTCCTGAATATGCTTCCTTATGTTTTACTTGGTTCTTATATTTAGATCTTTGATCCTTTTTGTAAAGAGTTAATTTTTATAAATGGTGTGACCTAAGGGTCTACACTTCATTGTTTTGCATATGAACATCCAGTTCTCCCAGCACCATCTGTTGAAAAGACTATTCTTTCCCCATTGAATGGACCTGGCACCCTTATCAAAAATCAGAGATATGAGGGTCTACTTAAGAGTTTTTAAATGACAAAATATAGTAGCTGAGTAGAAGCTGAGCTAGTCAAATAAATCATGTGCCATCTTCCACCAAGTATTTCCTGAGTGGCACTGAGAACCGAGAAAGTTTATTCTACTTTAAATTTCTGTGATCAGTTTAAGTTTTTCCTCAACATAAGATTAAATGTGAAAATACACTTTAAATATGTGCAGTTATATCAGTTACATCAAAAAAAGAATTATTACAGACAATGTTTAGGGTCACCTCAACATACAAAGCGAAACTACATATACACAAACTTATTCTCCTAGATATTTACCTATTTTCATCTTAGATGATGGCTGACAGTAATCTCAGGGCCCCCAAAACAGGAACAGTGTCATACACTAAGGAAATGACTAAGTTCTCACCTCACTACCTGAATACTGCTTCATTTGCCAACTAACCTGGTTAGCACTTGCTTAATAATTATCAAGGGTTCATGGTACAGTGAAACCTACATTGAAACTAGTTAATGGGAAGGCTCATTAATATCGTGACAAAACCTACACAGGATTTTTTTTAAGTTTCTGATGACACTGTGCACTAACACCAACTTCAAAAGTTGGCTATTTTTTTCCCTAATTTAGAATCGTGTGCAAGGATGTACAGGGAAGGAGGCAACATTTGGTTTGGTTAGGGATGACAAAGATAAGCTCTTTATTAAACTGCCCCATGAGATTCAAATTATGAGGCGTTTAAGTCCAAAGCAAGCCAATTACATTTCCTTATAGATGAGTCAAAAAAGTGCATAAGCTCAAAACTGAATAGTGTTTCCCCAGCACAAGAGACAAAGTTCTCTCAGGTCTCCAAGCCTTTCTTATACTAACCCCAACTCCTCATCCACTAACTCCTCCCCATTCTTCAGAACTTGGTAATGAAACATTACCTCTCCCAAGAAATAATCCAATCCTCCAAATTCATGCTAAACTGAGTCAAGTGGCCCTCCTGTATGCTCTCCATAGCACACTGTTAGATCACTTACATACTGCAATTATTAGTTGCCTCAAGTATCTACACACACACACACACACACACACACTAAACTGTAAGCTCCCTGAGGGCAAGATTACTAGTTGGCACATAGTAATTATTCAAATGACTGTGGATAAATCACTAGCAGAGAAAAGACAATGATAGCCTACCATCATCTGTATTACTCCTATCAATCCTCTAGTTGTAATTTAAACAAAGGCCTTTGTAATGTTGAAGTGAATCGGAGCATCAAATTTAGTGCCAGGCAGTAAGCTCTAGGTACTGAAGACAGGGGGTGGCAAAGGTAGGGGGAGGGACCTCCCTCATAGAGCAAGAACAGCAATATTACAAAATCAAATGTTTCCTATGCAGCATGGAAAAATGCAGTTGTTTAACAATGCATACAAACTGAAAAAAAAGCTGCTTGAAAAATAAACTCTTACTCAGAAATTTCAAAATAATAAGTTTATAAAATAAAGTCTCCCCAATCTCACTGCCCAAGGGTGTCTTAATGTTCATAATTCTGGATATCAATCTTTATCTGTGTACGATGAAACAATAGATTTGTGCTCAACATCTCCTTCACCCTCTTTCTAGTACATCAGAGGCTGGAAAGATAAAAACTACATTTCTTAAGTTTTTGCAGTCAGGCTTTCAGATATGACTTAGGTTCCTCTAAACAGATGTACTTCAGTAAGATTTGAAGGCAAAATGAGGTGGAGGCCCTGCTTCTGCTATAGCAGCTAACAAATACAGTTGTAGAGGCACTGGTATTCCCATGGTAGTACTAGCAAAATCCCAACGCCATAAATGTCAAAAGGCAGGAGCTATGTTCATGGATCAAAGGATGCAATACTGTTAAAACAGCAATATTACCCAAATTGATCTAGAGAATCAATGCAATCCCTATCAAAATACCAGCTGGCTTCTTTGCAGACATTGATAAGCTGATCCTAAAATTCATATGGAAATGCCAGGGACCCAGAAGAGCCAAAACAATCTTCATAAAAGAGCAAAGCTGGAGGGTTCATACTTCCTGATTTCAAAACTTCCTACAAAGCTGCAGCAATCAAGACTGTGTGGTACTGGCGAAAGTATACACATACAGATCAATGCGACAGAACAGATTCCAGAAATAAACCCTCACATTTTCAGTCAACAGACTTTTTTATTTTTTGAGGTGCCAAGTCTGGGGATTAAACCCAGGACCTCACACATGGGAAGAAAGGCACTCAACTGCTTGAGCCACATCCTCTCCCTTAAGAGACTTTTGACAAGAGAGTCAAACCACTCAAGGTAAAAGAATCATCTTTTCAACAAATGGAGCTGGGACAGCTGGATATCTACATGCAAAAGAATGACGTTGGACCCCTACCTCATTAAATACACAAAAATTAACTCAAAGTTAACTCAAAATGGAGCAATGAAAAAGCTTCAATTCAACGGTCAAAGGATACAAAAGGTCACTCTATATTTGGATATGGTTTGAACATAGAGCTTATCTAGTAGAAAGGCATATACGGACCAAACTACTGAATTGTATCCTATCAAAGAAGCAGCAAGATAAGTAATCACTGGCCTGACTAGCACGAAAGGTACTGGCTAACTTCAGAAGACTAGAGCAAGTAAATAACCCTAAGTTTTCAATTCTAGCCAAGCACACCAAAGAAAATTACCTAAAGAAAATTACGCCCGCAATGCCTTACCAGACCAATTCTTTCTTAAGAGAGTAAAACCTGACAGTAAAACTATATATCTTCAGATTCTTAATGCTTTTCTCAAGAGAAATTATAGGTTCTAAATTATTAGGGAGGAGGGAATCGTACAGAAGTTAAGAGGAATTTTATTAAGTAAACTCAAAAATGTTTTCAAGAAAAGAAATGGTACTGGAAACTACAGAATTCCAGGAACTATACTCATACTTAAGTTTAAGCATTAGGGTAGACGTGGTGGAGTAGGAGGGGGGGGGGGCGGGGAAACTTAAGGGAGTGAAAAATAAAAATTTCATCAACAGTCTAGATAAGAAAAGATAAAATGCTGGCTTATACGACCACATTTTCCCAGACTCTAAACATCAAACAGAAAACACATTCCAGGGTTTAAGTGGCACATCTGAGAAAATCAGCACAGAAGGACACAATGGAACAGAGGTAAAGAGAGAAAGTTATCATAGCTTAGTTGGTCCAACACAGATTGGCAACGGGTCAGTGAAGGAAGGCAGCCATTCCTCTGTCACCCTCCTTGGACATGTGAAAGGTTGCAACTCATCAACAAAGGAGGAAGAGCTTAAGCCTCTACCAATTACACTGTCAAAATCTAGATGAGCATGAACAGCAGGTTGGAAGGGAGAAAGGCAAAGAAAAAAGAATATGAAGGCACACACACATACATATTTCCATCAAAACATCTCTTGGAACCTCTCCAACGAAATCCTGCTTTTATTTTGACCATGCCAGAAATTATTGAATATTCCCTGCCATTCATCCTACTTCCTGTGCTCTAGTTAAGGCCCCTTTTTATATCTTTCTCAATAAAGCAGATAACAGAGAGGAAGAATGATTCAGCTGGGAGGGGTAAGGGAGTTGAAAGACTCACTCCAGCTGCTCCACAAGTTCAAATGTGCAGATAAGCCCCCATCTATTTTTAGGTTCAGCTTTGCCCACCGTAAGAGTTATGAGCACACTACAAGAGCTCAGATGCAATCTAAACCAACATTTCCCCTTAATTTTTCCCAATCCTATGTGCCATGGGCAGTTTTGACACTGAATTTTTCACAAAATAATGCTTTTATTTTCTCTGAGACTATATTCATTCTTTAAAACTTGAGGAGCCACAGAAATGTAACCAAATCATTATAGCTAAAATTTCTGAGTCATCATTCATCTGCACCTTTAATGGGTTTTTATTCTAGAAATGGTTCTCAGAGTTCCACATAATTGAAGTTTCCTAATCTATAAAACTGACCAGGGGGGAAGCAGATGTGGCTCAAGTGGTTGGGCTCCCGTTTACCATATGGGAGGCCCCAGGTTCGATTCCCGGGGCCTCCTGGTGGGTGAGCTGGCGCAACAAGATGACACAACAAAGGGAGACAAGCAGACACAGAAAAACACACAGCAAATGGACACAGCGAGCACAAGCAGCAAGGGGGAGATAAAGAAATAATAAAATAAATCTTGACGAAAAAAAAAAAAAC
>JAQZBX010103022.1:0-11095 GCA_029593785.1 Cabassous unicinctus | reverse complement strand
TATCTAAATAGGTCTATTAGGATGTACTCTGTTTAGAATATGTTATACTTTTTGGGCATGTATATTTATGTCTTTCATAAGAGTTGGGTGTGGGATTCCTCTGATCTTTACTTCTAAGAAATAGTTTAGACGACTGCTCCCTTGCCTATGCAGGGAAGTCAGCACTATCAGTTCCTACCTTAAACAGAAACATGCTTTGTCTGTTTAGATAATTAGTTAACCAAAACCTTCACATCCACCGTATGTTTGATGTAAGCCACTATATGTCTCCATTATCTTTCTGCCTGGATTGCTTGTGAAGTTTCAACAACCGCTCACATACACACTGCCTACCTGCCCATTCTCATGGACACCCTGACATTTACTGTGAAAAAAAATTCTGAATAAAAATCATGCTGTGTTTCAGCTCAAGAGGATAGCTCCTTTAGCTGTTCTCCTCCTCACCTCTCTCAACCACTGTGTTCAGAGTAATTTCACTTGTGCTGTCACAGACTCTGCTGGACAGAGCTTTGCAAGACTTTGCAGGATGGATTCCTGCATTTGGAAAATTTCTGGCCATTATTTCCTCAAATATTATTTCTGCCCTTTTCCCTTTTCTTCTCTTTCATAGACACCCATTATGCCTGTTTGTGCACTTCATGTTGTCATTCAAACACCCAAGACCCATACTCAATCTTTGCTATTATTTTCTCTATCTGTTCTTCTGTCTGTAAGATTTTGATCATCCTGTCCCTAGTACACTGATTCTTTCTTTTGCATGTTCAAATCTGCTGTTGTATGCCTCTAATGTATCTCTACTATTTTGCCTTTCATCCCCATGAAACCAAATTCTTCTTCATGTTTGCACATTGACTTCTTCATATTCTTTCTCTTTAGCCATATTTTCTTTTATCTTCTTGAATTGATTTAGCAAATTTCTAAGAAAATCTTTGATTAGTTGTTCCAAATTCTGTGTATCCTCTGAAGTTTTAATTTGTTCCCACTACTGGGACATAAACACATGTTACTTACTATAGCTTCTAAATTTTTGCTGATGTCTAGGTGTCTGATTATATTGGTGCATTTACTCTGAACGTCAGTCTCTCCCTCTTGACTAGGGTTTTATTGTTGATTGGCTTTGTCTTAAGGCTCTTCTTTGAAGCTTGATTCATCTGATTCTAAACTTTTAGAATAACTTAGAATCTTGATCTAATCTGTTTCTTTTTGGTTTGATCTAATTCTTGATCTAATTCTAATAGCTATAATCTTGATCTAATCTGTTTCTTTTTTGTTTTCTTTTACAGTTTTTGTACTCCTTTTGTTGTCTTTAGAAGATTTTGACTGAAGGGCAAATTTGGTGAGATGGGTCACCCCAAATAGAACTTCCCCATGTCAGTATTTCCCAGAAAATCAGGGTCAGGGAACCACAAAGGGGGACACGGACCTGCTCCAGGGCAAAAGGAAGTTCACCAATTGCCTCTTTGATGGGTTCTCCCATCAAACCTCAGAACAAGGTTGAAACAATGGCTGACATTGCCTTTATTTGTAGAGTGTTATAAGAGTAGCTCAGAGGCAGGACCCAGTGATCAGTATTTGCTAATCACATGACATGATCAGTGATCACCCATGCCCACCACTGTTTTGGGAAGAGCATCTTTTATTTCCCTTTCTGTGTAGAGTGAGTTAGCCAAGGATAGGACCCAAAGGTCGCCCACTGTGGGAATTGGTGATGGTTGCTGGCAGTTACTATATGAAAGAGCAACTCATTATTTACCACATAGTTTATCTGACCCTTCTCATGCTCTCCCCTTAATGCTGTACAGTGTTCTTTTCCTCCAGAGCCACACACCAGTTGTCTCAGTTCTTGCCTGTTCAACAAAATTTCAGTGAAAGAACTGAGTCCTGGAGCTCCCTACTCCACCAACTTACCTAGAAGTCAATAGTCATAGATTGTGATTTTATATTGTATCTAAGAATTCAGCAATACCACTAACACAGTGGATATTTTTAATATATTCATCTAGCTATTTATTGTTTATACTTCAGATTTAGTTCCATTATTTTTATGAGTTGCTATTGTTTAAGTAATCAAGTGTCTCCTAAGCCCCTGTTTCAATTTTATTTTTCCATTGGGAAGTCCAATTTTTACAGCAACATTTTAAAAACATAGTATATACTTTCCATTGAAGTTCCTTGCAAGTTTGTAAAAAATCAGGTAATATTTTTCTGTGAGTCTATTTCTGAAATCCCTTTTATTATACACTGGTTAGTGTGTATTAAAATTTTGTCATATTACTTTTCAAATTATCAATTAGTTGTATCTGTTTTAATTATTTTCTGACAATATGCAGCTTTCTAATTCTTTTCTTAAAAACATCATTCAAATCTCAAACTTTATTTTCATTTTTATAAAATAATTTTATTGATAATTTTCATGGTCTTTGCTTCATATGTCAATGTCTAAGGAAATTTTTGCTTATCCAGAGTTCCAATTTATGTAGTTATCTCTCCCTCAAACAATGCCTCACATTCTTGATTATAAAAATGACCTAAAAAAGGCTCTATCAACATTTTCAATGACTTCTATTATATCTAAAATGTACAAAATCTATTGTGATGGTAAATTTGTGGAGTAACCTGGAACTGCTGAAGACAGCCTTACTGTCCTTTTTCCATCAGATTTATGTGTTCCAGTCAACACACACTCAGTCTGAGGTTTAGGTTGACCCATCCTTAATTACTCACAGAAGCAAAAGCATGTTCCACCATTTCTGGAAATCAGGGTCTCTGATGTCAGGTATGGGGTGCTTTGATTTTCATAGGTGTGATCATGTTTCCCTGCTTTGTTTGCACTTGTCCATACTGATGCCCAATGAAAAAGTTGAATGGCCATTGACCATTTTCAGCCTGACTAGACAGACAGCAGAGACCAGCTTGGGACAACACTGACCTTGTTTTCACTCCTCTCACTATGGTAGTTGCACAGAGCTGAATTCAGATTACAAGGCTCCCAAACTGCTTCTTAGATCCCAGTAACAAGGATCTTGGGAGAGCCATCAACTTCTGTACTGGTGGAAGAAGAAAGAGGGGGAGCAGCAGGAAATCTAAGATGAGCAGAAAAGCTGAAAGGACATGGTGTGGTAGCAGCTGCTTTAATAAATAAGAGATATGTTTGATAAACAAGGAGAGATTTTAAGTTCATCAAAGAGAACATTCACCATTTTAACTTGTCTTGTATATGAAGTCAAGAAACACAATATGCACTTCATTAACATCCTCCCCACTCCTACTGTTAGTTAACCATTCTTTCAAATATTCAGCAGGCCGGGGCCTTTTCCCCTTATATTACCTTGTTGCATCCTTTGGAATAGTAATGCTATATTTGAATACAAAATGCCTCCTCTGTTTTTGGGATTTTAATAAGAACCTCACTGCACACCATAAAAGAGATTGTGGGAAAGAATGAAGATGTTTTGAGGCAATAATCTGGGAAACAAGCAAAGTCATTTCATTGTGCAGTCATATTGTGCAGTAATTCTGTGAAGGAATGTGATATCTCATCTTTAGGAAATGTTAAAGTATTAAAGTTTATACTGCCTGACATCATGCAATCTTATTTAATGCAGGGATTTTGTAACTAATATTTAGTCTAATATCTAATTATGACACTGAAATTTTCAATCTTTACCTTCATCAAGACTTTTGGAAATACATATATTTACACTAAAAATAACCTAGGTATGTATTCATTCTCTGAAACAATCTTTACAAAATAACATATATTTTCTTTTACAGCAGAGTACAACCTGCTTGGTTATTGAAATGGAGTTGTGGATAAAACACTGTCCTTCCTAGGAGATAAGAATAAAATTTAAGTGATGACAATGGAGTGCCATAGTTTATATGAAAGGAGGCTCTATGAGTTTCAATGGAAACCCAAATCAAATAATTTGGATGAAAGAAGAGAACAATATAATCTAAATAGTAATAAATCATGTGACTATATGGGGAATGAAGAAAAAGCCTCAGGGAAAATGTTGCCAGATAATAGTAAATGATTGATGAATAAACATGGTTGCCAGAATTTGCAGAATTTTGGGGGAAAATATCTAGACCTTGACTATGATCAGTGTTGCACAGAAACCTCAGTAAAATGATTCAGGCTAACCCTGGGCTGCTGGAATTAACCCTGAGTACACAGAAGTGTAGGAGAATTTTTGCCTTAGAGACCTATTCCATTTGTCAGAACTAAATTAGGATATAAAATGTATTAAAAGCCTATACCTTTACTAGTGAATAAGTTAATGGAGTTCTTATTAAACTGTAATTAATATACATTAATTTCATATATTAAAGTTTACAATTTGATAAATATTTACATATATTTGCATACATATAACCATCTTTACAAACCACAAAGTGAACTCCCTCAAATTTTCTCACACATCATTAATTCCTGCCTCCTGCCCCTTCCCTTCTCTCCAGTCAACATTTGATCTTTTTATATTTTTAGTTATAAATTATATACCATGAAGTTCACACATTTAAAGTATATAATTCAATGGTTATTTTCCACAAATATGTGCCATCATCACTAGAGACAATATTAAATTTTTTTCATCACGTCAATATTTTGTTTAATTTCTCTTCATTCTACCGTGAATTCTATTAAACACTGTATTATGTAATCTCCCTGAGGTGTCTTATGTGTCAAATGAGGAAAGGAACTGGGGTCCATCCTAGAACTCCCAGGACATACAGCATTGGCCAAAGAGAGAGCCATAAGGTATTCCCTCTTCCCCAGTGACATTTTCTACTATGCCCACATCTGATGAATGTTTATTCTAAATATAATCTAAAAATAGAATTCATGAGTTTCAGAGTCAGTAAGGGATCCAGTAACTTGAAGCTGGGGAGGTTTGTTCTCCCCTTGTCTCCCCAAGGGGAGAAAGGCCATGACCCTGACAGGAAATCCTTCCCCTGCCTCCCCCTGTCCCTATTCCTCAGAATGCCCTGTTCTTGGTAGCCTTGAGCCCTCTCAGCCTAGACCCTCCTTTGCTCACCACAGGACAGGTATTATCTCACAATCAGGAAAAAATGATCCACAACAATGTAGTGTGCTGGTGGTGGGGTGTTATATGGTAATTCCACCAATATGCATGATTGTTTTGTAAGTTCACTTCTCTAATAAGAATATATAAAAATAAAGGAGAGAAAAAGAAACATTTGGTTCAATTAACAAAAGGATTAGAGGCACTTAAATGTGGAAATGACCTCATCTTGCATGTGAGTATAGCTGCATGAGACAATAGGATCATGGAGGCTGTGAAATTGGGGGAAATGAGATTCTTGGCTCTACCACAAGTTGATGGTGTCATGCCATGAGGGCAGCAAGACACAAAACCCAATTTACAAACCAGGTTCCAGTGTGGTAACAGTGAGGTTTTGGGTTGGAATGGACAGCCAGCTTCTGGGTAAAGGGGAGAGATGGTCAAAGGTGCACGCCAAGAATAAACCAAGGTGCACATAAAATGGGAGAAGGGCTTGAAGGGCTCTGGAGTCACTGACATGCACACCAGGGATATGATGCCAACAAGATTGGTGTGTCTTCCTGGAGCTAAAACAGAAGATTCCTTGATGGAGGAACCAGTGGCAATGGCCATGCAGTCACTGAGATTGAGCCCAGTGGGGAAGGGAGCCAAGGAGTGCAGAGTGAGGACAGAGATGAAGGAGCATGGGCTTCAGGATTCCAAAGCGAATTCTGGAAGGAGCATGTTCAGAAGCGGATTCTCACAACACTTTACTGGAGTTTTCATCAATGTACAAATTATAAATGGATCACAGAGTGAGAAAGGTCATGGGTGTGCTCCCAGGAAATATTTGACCTCCACAGTAACCCCTCCTCACCATCAACCTGTCCCTGGATATCCTATCTACCCCATATCTTGGATTTCATCACACTTGTATTGGAGTGAGAGGTTCATTGAATAGAACATTGAGGAACTTTTCACAACACATTTAGTAAAATTAAGCATGAATCCAGAAATTCCCAAGAAGGTGTTTATCTTGTGCTCACAATTTTTTTATGACTTTCCCCAGCATTAAGGAACATGGGGAAATACAGATTTTATTGTAAATGGGGCTCTAGGGACTACATTAAAATTCCCACACCCATGCATCCCAGTAAAATGAAAAATCCCTTTTGTCCCAATATTTTTTGTATAGGTCAATTCAGCATATTTTGAGGTTAGAGGGGAGCAAATAAATGAAAGCTCTTTTCTCTAACCAAACTTTCAATGAACATCAGAGACAGGTGTCAGGACAATGGTGATAGAATCATGAACATTATTTCTAAAGATGGTGAGATGCACAATGGATCAGAAGTGTTCATGCCCAACAGCCATCCTAATTTTGAACTCCACAATTAGATATACCTAAGAAGTACTCACTGCCAGCAGGGATGTTCAGTATCTCTCCACACAGGTGATAAAATAAAAACATTTCATGAAATTTTTGATCTCACAGATTTACTGAGTGATTCATGAATCTGGCTTCCTCCCATTCAGAAAATAGAAGGATGGTCCAAAAACTGGGTAAAAAGAGAAACCTCATATAAGGTGAACACAGAAGCAAGTGAAGAAGTGTTATGATTGGCTGACTTTAGGTTTCCATTTTACATAGGGGAGGGCCTTACAAAATGGAAAGCAGATATACATTGATTACAATCATGTGCTTTTCCATTCTATTAAGCAGTCCCTACTGGAACAAAGCTCCTTTTATCATCAGGTAGCTTATCTACACCCCTATAATGTATGTTGGGTTTTGCAGGTCATATTGTTTTTGTCTTCTGGACAAGCCCTTCTCAGAAACAGGTCTTCTCTCAGCTACACTCAATGCAGATGACCATTTTGTTTTACTTAACATGAGGATCTCCCTGACTCTATAAAATTCCATTCAGTGTTTGCAGCAGGCTATTCCTTATACAGAAGAGGAGCTGGCTCAGCTCTTCCTTCACTCCCTGTAACCAGATGAACCTCTACTCTCCTCCAAGTTAAGGGGAGGCAACAGATAGAGTGGGAAAGAGCAGAAATACTCTACTCAATATCTCTTTCCATGGAGAAAAATTATGAAAATGGAAATATGAGTCCCTTCTCTATATTTAACATTGCCTAATGAGAAAGGCTGCTTTTCCTAACAAGAAAGGCACCACTAGGCCACAAGATATAGTACAAAAAAAGGAACACAAACTTAAGGACTTTATCATTTACAGTTTCATGACCAGTTTTCCTTCCATATTTCATCCAAGTGAATCAAATAAAACCATATTTTCTGTTATAGAAAGAAAAAGACTGTGTGTTCTTGCCTGCAATATGCTTTTCACTATCTCCAAATTCTGGTGAATCATGGACAAAGGACACAGGTGTTGCTCTCTGAAATCCATCATCCTATTTGTATTGAAGTCTCACTTCCTGTCAGCTACTCCTACATAATGAGTAAGTGTAACAGTGATCTTAAGGCTGATCTGGTCCTGAGACTTGCAGGACTCCTCTGAAGAAAGCTTTCCCCTAGGACTCCATAATGGCCTTGTTAGTGATTTATAGGAATATTCAGAAGTTTAGGTGAGTTCCAACCAATCTTCTGTCTGTTCCTCTCTTCTTCTCTTGTAATCAGATTTTCATTACAGTCTCACTGTACCTTCAGTCTCCCCTGGATCCCACTAAAACTTCTCTCAGACAGGTGTATCAACAAAAGAAATCCACAAAATTTAGAACTATCATGTTATCTGGTCATCTCTGAGGACCCAAATTATCACAGACTCTTTAACAGTTTCAGAAAATATGAGCATCATCATATATAAACCATATAAGGTCCATCAACTTGGCAGTCTTGCTGAAATAGAGCAATAAAAACTGGATTAAAAGAAAAAGAATACAGACTAGTACTGAGGCTGAAGTGCATACATTTTCCTGAGATGGAGAGTCAGATGTGGCATCCATAGAGATTTGTAGGTTAATGAACCTGATATTGCTGCATCCTTAGCTCTGAACTGAATCCCAAAGAGTGTCCAAATCAGGAAATACCACTGAGAGCACTTTCCAGAGTCTGATTGGAATACATTCACCAGCTGCCCTGAGCTGCCTAAGAACTCTGATCCTAGTGAGCACTGGCAGAGCCATATCTGCTTCTATAAAGGACACTCTGCTTTTGGTTACTATGGGAATGGTTCCTCTTATTTGAAAGAAACTTTTTACTCATTCAGAGACTTTGGTGGAAAGCACAGAGTCATAAATCTATAGAGATTCTCTTGGGAAACTGTGAGACATAGAAGAAGCCCCAGAACCATTCAGGAAACCAGTCCCTAAGGTCTCTCTGCACCTGCCTGGGGCTGGATCTTATGCACTGTGGGTCCTGTGGGCCTCCTCATGGTGACACTGCAGGGGATGTTTTGTCTCAGCTCAAAGTGTGTCTCTGGCACAGTAATACATGGCTTTGTCCTCTGCTCTCAGGCTGCTCATTTGCAGATATAGAGTGTTTTTTGTATTGTCTCTGGAGATGGTGAATCATCCTTTCAGGGATGGTGCATAATTCTTAGTTCCTCTATCAGGGTTTATTTCACCAATCACTCCAGCCCCTGCACTGGAGCCTGATGTATCCACTCCATACAGTAGCTTCTAAAGGTGAATCCAGAGTTTACACAGGAGAGATTCAGAGAACCCTCAGGCTAGACAAAATCTCCTCCATATTCCATCAGTTGGATTTCACACTGAACACCTACAAGCACAAAAATATCTTGGTCAGAAAAACTGTCATTCATACAAAATGTTTCTCTCACATCCATTCACATACTCAGTATCTTGTGATCCCCATAAAATAACCTTTTAAAATAGTAATCAGGAAAACCCAGCTCAGCCCAAATTCCATGGTGATTCTTCTGTGTTCAGTCCAAATAATAGGATTCACAGTATAGGCATACCTAGGGATCCTGGGGTGGGGGTTCCTCTCCCAGAGTTGCAGGATTGGGACAGGGCTGGTTTTCCTAAACAGATGGAGAAGACGTATTTGCATATCCTCCTCCTATATAGCACGTTTTTGGTTTGAGGCCTTCCTAAAGGCTGTGCCAAGAGCAGATATGACTGGCATTGGGGAGATGGTTGGCACTGAGGAACCTATGAATTCTCGTTATGAGATTGTCCTGGGCTAAATAGTTAACATTGATAATCTTACTATATTTTTAAATATCCATAGAGAACATGTGTGGAAAATATTGATTTAAATTTTACAGACCTAAATTGACTCACAGAAACACAGAGGGATGTGTGATATGCCCAAGAGGTCATATCTGGTAAGGGTGAATCCCAGTGTCTTGGCCTTGTCGCCTCACCCCTTGAGGCAGTTTGAAATTATTTATGAATTAAAAAAAAACAACAGATTATGTTTGTAAACTGGTCTTTTACTCTGGGTGTGTTACCTCATTGATTGTATTAGATTCAGAGTTTTCACATTTACTTTATTAAATCAAGATTAGGGCTTTGATTTGTCCACATCATTAGGATGCCTGACCCTTTGTGGACTATATAAACAGATGCTCAATCAAGTAGACACACAGAGAAATAGATACACAGAGAACTAGGTACACAGAGAAGAAATCACAGAGGAAGAAAGACAGCTCCATTGACATGGCAGAGGCCCCAGGGAAAGAGATGAGCCTCATAGTATGGAGCTGAAAAGAACAGAGCAGCTGAGAAGCCCTGAGAGTCATCCTACAGCTGAGATCAGAAGAAGCTGGAACCACAGAGCCTTCAGAGGAAGAAGGAAGGCTAAACCCTCATAGACAACACCTGCCATCTTGCTTCAACACATAGCAAATGACTTGGGGTGAGAAAGTACCTCTTATGGTACCTTGGGTTGGACTCCTTAGGGCTTGGTAACTGTAAGCTTCTACCCCAAATAAATACCCTTTATAAAATCCAACAGATTTCTGGTACTTTGCATCAGCACCCCTTTGGCTGCCTAATACACCTCTGGACATAACTGCTCCCCTGGAACAATTGCAAGGCAGAGATGGCATGCTGAGTGAGGTTTGTAGAATTGTGCTTCCTGTAATAAGAACATGGCAAGATATTGCTGCATTCAGTTGTTTACCTGCAGAAAGTAGGGAGAACCTGGTTTCAGGCAGATGAATTTTCAGGAGTTTCTGAGATTGCACAAGTCATTATCTGTCTTTCTGACCCTTCCTACTAATATATACATTTGTGTAATTTTTGTCTTACATTCATTTATACATTATGGTATATATATATACACATGCACACACACACAATGTACAATAATTGGTTCTATCAAATAATCATAGCAAAGCATTCTTGGAGTCTTCCCCAAATCAGATTTATGTATATTTAGATATGTATGCACTTCAACAGTTACCAAACTCTTGAGACTTCATTATTGATTTCAATTGCACTCAATTCAAAATATACTTTGAATGAGTTAAAGTGATAAAATTGGGCTGAAAGAAACCACAGGATTCAGAACAATTAAATTGTGAATTAGAGCCATAACATGAACAGAAAACATTGTGCTTTTCTCAAAACTCTTTTACTGTAGGGTGAGGGGCTTCTGGGCACCAAAGGTGACTATAAAATGGGTGGGAAAACAGCCAATGTGACCTGCTGAAGGTTCCTTCTCACTCTCTCCATGAATGGATTCTTGTTCCAATTTGTAGTCAGCTAGGGCAGCATTGATTGCATCCTCAGCCAGCATGGAGCAGTGCAGTTTCACATGAGGAAGGCAGAGTTCCTTGGTGATAGTTGTGTTTTGATCACCAAGACATGTTCAATGGCTTTCCCTTTCACCCATTCAGTGGCCAATGAGTCAGAGGCTACAACATGGCTGACAAACAACATGGCTGAAAGACCATGCTGAGACCTTGAGTTTAACCTTGAGTTCCAGTTTCTCTTTCAGGGACCCCTTCTTGGCCCTGGATATTCCAAACAAGCCTCACCATTGGCCCCCACCATTGGTGTGGTAACCAATAACAGCTGGGGGATTCCCCTTAACAGTAGCAAGGGGGAGGAATAATTTACAGTTTAAAAGGTAACCACATAAGGCAGAGAAC
>JAQZBX010103021.1:0-11096 GCA_029593785.1 Cabassous unicinctus | reverse complement strand
CTGTGATGTACCTGAAATTTCTCTTGTGTATGTCAGTTAGGTATATTTTGTAATGAATTTCTTTTTTAGACTACCTACTGATACATTTTTCAAAATGTATTTGAATATCTTTATTTCCTTTCAGTATAGTGTTAATGGGAGAGAAAGAGAAAGTGAGAGAGAAGAGAGAATGTATAGTTGAGAGAGAGAATGAGGTTTTTTATTAATAGAAACATATATATATTTATTATGCACAATGCATTTATACATACTTATATTATTAATTGATTATTTATTTTCTTTCATTAATATAGCAACTCAAACTACATTAGAAATTATTTTCTTTACATGTGCGTTCTCTATGAGTAACATTTATTGTTTCGGTATTTGTACAGAAAACAGAAATTACCTTAATTATGTATTTTTTATTCTTGAATTCTCTAATGATTAAATGAGCAATTTTTGTTTCCTAGACCCATATTTACATTGCTTTCTGCACTTTTTATTTGTCTTCTACATAACCACATGGAGGTGATAACCTTTCATGGTGAAAATGACATATGGCTTTCTTCTCCTTTCAACTGTAGTTTTAAACTGATTTCCTCATTTTCTTCTGGATATAGAGAATCTTGAAAGACAAAACTGAGGTGTGTTTCATATGAATAAAATCATTTGTAAGTCACTGAATGCAGCCTGTCCCAGTGCAAGGCAGATATTTCATTCCATTAAACCCTGGATAACACAGGTGCCAATTACTTAAGAGTGAGTCAAACATTTCATTCTATATAGTAGTGAAGGAAAAACAAATGTCATTATGCTGGAATACAGTGCCTAAATATGTTGGATTGTACTGTATTTCAATCATTGAGGCATTCAGTCCAAATATTGGTGTCTCTAATAATTTTTTTTTGTGTTTTGTGTTTAAATATTTTTTTGGTCAAGCACTTTTCAATTTGTAATATATATATTTTTTATCAGAGAAGTTATGAGCATGCAATATGAGCATGCATTATGTGCAGAATTCCCATACATCAACCTTCCACCAATACATTGTTGTGGACAATATGTTAACAGATTATGAAAGAACATCATCAGATTATTACCACTAACCATGGTCCATAGCATACTCTTGGTATATTTTTTTCCCTATGCCCATTATTATTAACACCATATATTAGTATTGTATGGTTGTTTTAGTTCATGAGAGAATGTTCTCATATTTGTACTCTTTTCCACAGTCCATCTTCCACCACATGGTTCACTGTGTTATACAGTCCCATTCCTTGTACAATCTATGCAAAGGGTACACAGTGGCTTTCAATTTCATCATAGCCTGGTAAAGACATCACCCCAGTAAACCTTAGAACATTTTCCTTATTCCAAAAGAAAAATTCCTATTACCCTTGTTATTGACCCTTAACTTTGATGCAGTACCTTTTTTGACATTGTTGCAAGAATATTACAATGCTGCTGTTAAATATGGTTATGCACTTTCATTTCTTCATAGCCCACAAAAGAAACACTATAATGACATAAGAAAATAAACCAGAAATAAAATATTATATAATATCAAAGCAATACAAAGAGCTTTAAAACTCAATTCATAATTGATTTTTGAGGATAATATTTTACAGTCATTTTAGAAGCTCCATTAGCAATGATAATATTTAAAGTTATGGCCATGATTTAATTTTACAGAAATACGTCTGAAATATCCATCCCAAGACTTTGCAAAAATAATGAGCAAATGCATAGAGGAACTGTTTAGCAAATTTAACATTTAAAAGAACAATTACAATGTTAAAATCATTTTAAGAGACAAAAATGGACAACTTTAGTGTTATGTTTTCAAGAAAGAACACTGAAAAAAAGGAAAAGGATATAACACTGTGTTTTATGATACACAAGGAGCACTTTCTTCCAGAATAACTTCAGATGCCATATTCAAAATTATTCCAGAAGTACTAGTGGAACAGGATATTTGCCAGGAAAGACCACGTACAATGATTTGGTGTGAAATGGTTGTCCAAGAAGAGAAGTTGAAATGTGTGTCTAACAAGTTAGTTTCAGACATGTGTGAACATTTTTAAGTGATGTAAATTTCACTCTGAATTTTCTTCTTTAAATTTAACACAATCTTACAAGGTAAATGCGATTACTCTAATTTTTAAATTATGATCATATAAATAAAGTTATTTCATTTTCATTGTAGGAAAATTCAAGCTAGTATTCAGGTGTTACATGACAATATAACATATTTGGATACAGAAACCTTGATATTCATTGTTTTTTTAATGAATTTTAAGAAGATATATATTAGAAAATGTAGTTCAAAATTTATAGAAATTTCCACTGGAATTTAATATTCTTTTTAACATGACAAATTTAGGCAACAAATGAAGGAAACCATGTCTTCCTTTTATGTATATGGAAACTGCATCCACCTGCGCCCAATTTCTTCATCAATGCCTATCCAATCACTGCCTAGTTTATCACCATCCTTCCAAGAAACAAACATGAGGATATAATTAGGTAAACTCTATACCACGAGAGCGTCTTGCAGACCTGCACATATAAACTGAGATGTCAGAGGTACCATCAGATTTGGATACCTACAGGATTCCGTGGAAGAATGTGACTGAAGTCACCATGTTTATATTGATGGACTTCACAGATAATATTTAGCTGGAGGTCTCCTTATTTTTATTTCTGGCAACATATGTATTCACTCTGATTGGAAATTTGGGACTGATTTTGTTGGTCATTGAGGATGCCCATCTCCACAACCCCATGTACTGTTTTCTGAATGTGTTGTCATTCCTGGATGCCCGTCATTCTTCAGTTGTCACTCCCAAAATGTTGGTCAATTTCCTGGGAGAGAGTAAAGCTATTTCATTTCTTGGATGTGCAACACATGTTTTTCTCATTGTTACATTAGGAACCACAGAATGTTTTCTCTTGGCTGCAATGGCTTATGATCACTATGTAGCAATCTACAACCTACTGTTATATTCAGTTAACATGTCACCCCGAGTCTATGTGCTGCTCATCATTGCTTCCTGTGTTGGTGGCTTTTTGCATGGTACTTTACACATTGTGGCCACTTTTAGCTTATCCTTCTGTGCATTCAATGAAATTCAACATGTGTTTTGTGAAATCCCTCCACTCCTCACTATTTTTTGTTCTGACACACATAAACTAGCTTCTACTTTTTTTACTTTGTAGGTTCTACTGAGATAGTTGTTATTTCCATAGTCCTGATCTCCTATGCTTTCATTCTGATGGCCATTCTGAAGATGTGTTCTGCTGAAGGGAGGAGAAAATCCTTTTCCACCTGTGTCTCTCACCTAACTGGAATGTCAATTTACCATGGGACAATCCTCTTCATGTATGTGAGGCCAAGTTCCAGCTATGATTCAGACAATGATATGATAGTGTCTATATTTTACACTCTTGGGATTACCATGCTGAATCCCATCATCTACAGTTTGAGGAAGAAAGATGTAAAAGTGGCAGTGAAAAATATATTTAAGAAAACCTGGTTCATCACAGAGTACATTTTTGGCATTGAATCAAAGTGAAAAGAATGTTGTATGTCAGTCCATTTTTTTAATAGCAAGAAATGTGACTAGAAAATGGCTTATTTTTAACTAATATTACTTAGAATATTTCCAAATAAATTACTAATGAGTTTTCCTGTGCAGCCATTTATACAGATAAACTGTCATCTATATACTTTTGACTGTTTGAATGTAATCACATTAAACATTTACTAATTTACTCATATTGCTCTTCTTATTCATATATATGTTGAATTTCTTTTATTATAATTAGAATTGATCTCTTCAGGGTTTGATGGCTTCATATATTTTCACATTTTTCATAGAAATTCCCCTGAACACATTATGAAATTAATTCTCCTCTGAAATCCCTAAGAAGGAGTATCCTTTGGTTAACTCACTAGCCCACATGCCCTCCCACATCCAGATCCATCCAGGCCCCTGGACACATCTCTGTACTCTTTGTCTCAACACCATGGATTTTATTTCTTTATTAAATTCTTTCCTTTCTACTTTTCAATTACTTATATTGATTATACCTCCTTTGAAACTCCCAAAAATTTACTGAGAGTACATGATAATATTTACAGAGAGTGTAATGAAGGATCAGGAAAGATAAAATTATAGCTCAGAGAAAAACCTACAACTGGCTACAGGATACAGATTCTCTACAATCTTAAAAGGTCATCCATATTTCAAGGTTTCTATAATGCTGGGATATTGGCCTTAGTTTCTATCTCTACTTTTACCCTCTATGTATGAGGAATGACTGCATTTGCTATTGCTTTCTAACTTACTCCTTATTAACAAGGTACATGGTGAAAATGATTTTCTTTCAAGTCACCTCTGCTGTACTTGATTTGGTTTCAATGTCTGCTCATTTCACCACTGCTTAAGAGTGAAAATATCATTTCTGTCAATGAAAATCACTCTTTTCCCACCAGTGGTGCTTGTCTTTTGAATTCACTGATACAATCTCATCAAAACAAGTAATCAAAACAATCTTTTAACACCTAATTCTTAAGTGAGTATTTGAGATCCAAACCAAAAATTTTCAGAACATCATTTATAATCTCTCTGATAATTATACAATGAATACTCCTATATCTTTATAGGGATGAGGAAAAGTTTGATAGCAAAATATGTTCAGTGTTTTCCTTTGACCAAAACTGCCAGTTTCTAGCCCAGTAGGTAGAATTTGGAAATAGTCACTCCTGTCCAGAGGCAAGCTAAAATATATAAAATCAACTCCTCTTAGATTTGTCAGAAATTGAAGTCACAGGGCAAATCACTACATTAAAATTGGTAAGACAAGTAGATACAGAAATTTAGTTTATCAGGAGCAACAACAGGTAGAAGTACTTAAAGGGAACATATTAAATTTCCCTTTATTTACAATTTACTTACTTGACCTGACTAATTGCTGAAGATTGAGTCTGGACTCCCTTGAGAGATAAAAACTTCTGGAGACCCATGGTTAGGAGACCCCCACATATTTTATATTTTGTCTCTACAAGTCCCAACAGCTTGCCATTTTAAAGATGGTGGAAAAACCCCATTGTACCTCCACCAGCAGGAAGGGATAGCTATTTAAAATTCAAAAGACATTTTGTTTTCCTTAACAAAATGTTTGCTTTCTTTAGCCACTGAAACTTGCAACTACAGGAAACAACAAAAGAGCCTAACTCCTAACCAGATAAACATAGACATAATGCTAAATGTCTGTTTACCTTAGTTGCCCTTGCCTGATATGTCATGTGTGGCTTTCAACAATAACTCAAAAGGCATGGTAAAAGTTAAAACAATCTGAAGATCAGGTCAATATCACACCCAGACTCTGGTTTCTTAGAGATGTTGGAATTATCAGATGAAAAATTTAAAATAACTTTGAATAAAATGCTAAGAGCTCTAAGGAAAGAGTGAACATGATGCAAGTACTGATGAGTAAGAAGTGAAGGCCTTAAAAGGGAAAGAAATTTTAACATTCAAGAAGAGAATTTACATCTCTACTACAGACTGATAGCATCTCCTGGGAACTCATCAAGGACCTTCACTGGAACCCGTGCTTTACAGCCTGCCTTGCCAAATTTGGACTTGTACATCCCCATGGTCATGTGAGAGAGTTATAAAATCTTATACTATTTACAGGTATCATCTGTCAGTCCTGTTTCCCTAGAGAACCTGACTAACACAGCTTGGTACCAGGAGGTGATTTTTGAGAAACAGAATGTTAAAAATGGGACTTCTGAATTGGTTCTGAGATTTTTGCAATTGGCTCTGTACTCTGATTAGATTCAAGGATATTGACTCTCTTCCCAATAATCCAAATGCCACTGACAGTCCATGGTATCAGTTGACAATGGAGATATTCAAAATATCACCCCTGGATATGACTACTTCCATGCTCATAAGAGGCAAGGATCTGCTTAAGAGTTATTTTTTGTTTTGTTTTGTTTTAACACCTTCAGAGTTTTGTGGAGTTAAAAGGTATAATGATGTTGGCTGGCTGTACCTATGAATGGTGGATACATTTACAAAAGAAATGCATGAGTTAAAGTCTTCAAATTTGCCACTTAAATGCTGCATGAATGATGTGAAAGTTTCCATGTGTGCTCTGAAAGAAAATAATGTTTCATGCAGGAGCAGACTTGAGATCTCTAAAAACCAGAGTCAGAGTCTTATTGTATGAGTAGCAGAGGTATAAGGGAAATTAAAATCTCAACCTTGCAGGGGGTCTGATGTTAAAGTGAGGGCACTGATTGGAATGGAGTGGAAACCTGAGGATTTAGATGGAGATGTATGGGTTGATTATAATATTGGTGGTGACATTGAAACCCTAAATTCTACTGAGACTTTGCCAGATGAATTAGTGATGGTCTGCCCTGTGGAGACCAGACAATGTCAAGCTAGAATAACTGATCCTCCAGCCTACCTCTGGGAGTACCTCTTCCCAGCCATGAGGCAGGTACTAGCCAAACTAAAGCCTGTACTTCCCATTCCCTAGCAGCCCTAGGGAGGTGAGATCTCCTCCCTGACCTGAGGCAGATACTAGCCAAACTCCAGCCTGAACTTCCCAACATCCACTGTGCCCTGAAGAGTCTGCCATCCAACCCTGCTTGAAGAGATTAATCTTGTCTCACCAGATGAAAATCCAAAGGAATGCCCTGAGATCGTAGCTTGCAAGACATTTCTGATACTTCTCCTCACCCACCCACACCACCCTTCATCTCTTGGACACCTATAACTAGACTAAAATCACAACAAGCCTACAATAGGGAAGTACAAAGTGTGACCCATAAAGAAGTATGCTCATGAGTTTTCCAATTTATATAGACACAAATCAGGGCAATATGTGTGGGAATGGATATTAATGGTATGGGAAAATGGTGAAAGGATTGTAAAGTTGTATCAGCCTGAATTTATTGATTCAGGCCCACTAAGGAGAGAGTCTGGAGTCAATGTTGTAGCTTGAGGGGTTAGAAAGGCCTCTAATAGTTTGTTCTGATGGCTGTCTGAAACATGGAGCAAAAGATGACTTAGAATATCTGAGGTCAAGATGCCTGATTTACCCTGGTATACTGTAGATGAGGGGATCCAAAGGCTTAGAGAGATTGGAATGCTAGAATGGATTTACCATTTGAGACCTGCCCACACACCCCAGGAATGTTCAGAGGACATACTTTTAACCAGGATTTTGAAGAATAAATTTCTAAGGCTAACTCCATCTGCCCTGAAGAGCTCTGTGGTTGCTCGTCTCTGTAGAGCAGATATTACTGTAGGGACTTCTATCATGCAAATAGAATCTGTAAATACTATGGATTGATTGAATCTTGGGCTAGCAGAAGCCAAATAGCAGCACTTAATCACCAAAGACAAGGTGAGCATGGCTACCACAATGAAAGGCAAACTCAAAGCAGCAAGCAAAAGTGTCTGCATCTCATAGAGTTATGGCTTTGGCTAATAGATCATGGGGTTCCTAGAAGCAAAAGAGATAGGCAATCTACTAAATTTCTACCTGATCTGTATAAGCAGGAAATTTCTATGCTGAGTGAACAAAACCCTAACTTAAATTACAGAAACCCTGAACCATGGTTGCTTAATCAATTTCCAGAATTGAGACAGTTTACACACCCAGGGCACTCTGAATGAGGGGAAGGCCAGATCCCCTTGGGAAATGATC
The DNA here is from genome assembly GCA_029593785.1 of Cabassous unicinctus. Lineage (NCBI taxonomy): Eukaryota > Metazoa > Chordata > Mammalia > Cingulata > Chlamyphoridae > Cabassous > Cabassous unicinctus. The sequence continues at coordinate 3,377 of JAQZBX010103021.1, read as the reverse complement.
CTTTTAGCCTGCCAAAAATTAATACTGTTAAAATTTTCCCAGCTTTCCTCAAAAAGAACTTTGGCCTTTTACAGTGTAAGTGTGTATAGGGGAAAAGGAAATGATCAAACATTTGGCAAATATTAAAATTGGCTCAAAAGTCATGTTAATTTCAGGCAGAAAAAAGTTCACTCTGGTCCAATATTTAGAGCAATAGCTTATGGCAATCAGGTCATCAATGGAGATTTAGCTCAGTTCCATGTCACAGTGGGTCCAGTAGGTCCTTGTACCCATTTTGTGGTTATTTCCCCAGTTCCAGAATGAATAATTGGAATAAACATACTCAGTAACTGGGAGAATCCCCACATTGCATACCTGCATTGTGGAGTGAGGACTATTATGATAGAAAGGCCAAGTGGAAGCCACTAGATTCCTAGAGGGATTACAGAGGTCAGGGCCACCATCAAGCATTTGAAGTATGCAGGGGCTCTTATTCCTAACACATTCCCATCCAAATCTCTTATTTGGCCTGCGTGAAAAAAGAGATGGATCTCAGAGGATGACAGTAGATTATCATAAACTTACTAGGTGGTGACTCCAATTACAGCTGCTGTCCCATATGTGGTTTCATTGCTTTAGAAAATCAATACATACCCTGGTACCTGATATGCAGCTATTGAACTGGCAAATGTTTTTTCACAATTGCCATTAGTAAGGAACACCAGAAACAATAGGGAAAACCAGAAATATACCTTCACAGTACTGCCTCAAGGGTATATCAACTCTCCAGCCCTGTGACACAATATTGTCCACAGGGACCTTGATCATCTCTCGCTCCCACAAGACAACACACCCTTAGGAATTTGGAGCAAAGCCCTGAAATCCACTGCAGATAACTACTCTTCTTTTGAAAAATAGCTTTTGGCTTGCTACTGCAACGTATTAAAGTCTGAGCAATTAAACATGGACCACCAAGTTACCATGAGACTTGAGTTGCCTATCATGAACTGGGTATTGTGTGACCCACAAAACAATAAAGCTGGGTGTGCACAGCAGCACTCCATAATAAAGTGGAAGTGGTATATATGAGATAGGGCTTGAGCATGGTTCCTGAAGGCACAAGTGAGTTACATGAGGAAGTGGCCCAAATGCCCATGGTTATCACTCCTGTCACCATACCGTCTCTTCCCAGCCCACAACTATGTCCTCTTGGAAAATTCCTTATAATTAATTGACTGAGGGAGAGAAAAGTTGGGCTTAGTTCTGCACCAAATGAAGGCATCATCCAAAAGTAGACAGCTGTAGCACTGCAGGCCCTTTCTGGGACATCGCTGAAGGACTATGTTGAGGGCAAATCCTCCCAGGGGGAAGAATTTGAGAAGTGTACCAGGTTGTTCTTTTTGCTTGAAAGGGGAAAGGACCAAGATGGGTTTTTACACTGATTCATTGGATATTACCAATGGTTTGGATGGATAATCAGGGATTTGGAAGGAATATGATTGGAAAATTGGTAACAAAGATAGGTGGATATTTTTTGAATGGACAAAAACATGGAAATATTTGTGTACCACGTGAATGTTCACCAGAGGGTAACTTAAACAGAGAAAAATTGTAATAATCAAGTAGAAAAGATGACCCACTCTGTGGCTAACACTCAGTCTCTTTCCCCCGCCACTCCTGTCATTGCAAAATGGTGTTATGAACAAAATGTCCATGGTGGTTGGGATGGAAGTTATGCATGGCCTCAGTGACAAGGAATATTTCCACCAAAGCTTACTTGGCTACAGCCACTGCTGAGCTCCCTATATGACAGCAGCAGAGACCCACATTCATCCCCGAATATGAAACAATTCCCTGAGGTAATCAGCCTGCTACCAGGTGGCAGGTTGATTACATTGGACCACTTCCATCATGGAAGGGGCAGCAATAGTTCTAACTGGAATAGACAATACTCTAGATATGCTTTGCCTTTCCTGCACACAATCCTTCTTCCCAAATACCATCCGTGGACTTACTGAATATCTTATCCACCACCATGTTATCCCACATAGCATTGCTTCTGACCAAAGAATCCACTTCACAGAAAATATGGGGTGGAAATGGGCACATGCTCATGGAATTCATTGGTCTTATTATATTCCCCATCATGCTTAAGCAGCTGGATCTCAAGTGCACATGGATCATTCTCCAGGATAGACCACATGCTAGGCCACAGAACAACTCTCAATGAATTCACAAAGATGGAAATTATACAAAGTAATTTCTCTGTCCACAATGGAATGAAGGTGGAAATCAGTAAGCGACAGAGAAGCAGATTAGGCACAAAGATATGAAGTTAAAAAACACACTCTTAAAAAATCAGTGGGTCAAAGAGGAAATTGCAAAAGAAATCAGTAACTTCCGTAGAAATGAAGGAAAATGACAACAAAACATATCAAAACCTATCGGAAGCAGCCAAAGCTGTACTGAGAGGGAAATTCATAGCCATAAATGTCTATATTAAAAATGAAGAAAGAGCTAAAATCAAAGACCTAACTACACACCTGGAGGTGTTAGATAAAGAACAACAAACTCACTCCAAAAGAAGTAGAAAGAAGAAAATAGCAAAGATTAGAGCAGAGCTAAATGAAATTAAAATAAAAAAGTACTAGAAAAAGTAAGCAAAACCAAAAGCTGGTTCTTTGAAGAGATTAGAACAAAGCTTCTAGAGCTTATATATGAGTTCTATAAAGTGGCAGGTTATAAGATGGAAGTGCAAAAATCAGATGGATTTCTGTACACCAATAATGAGTAACCTGAGGAGGAAATTAAGAAAATAAAATCCCATTTACAATAGCAACCAAAAGAATCAAATACCTAGGATTAAATTTAACTAAAGATGTAAATGACTTGTATGCAGAAAACTATACAACACTGTTAAAGGAAACCAAAGAAGATCTAAATAAATGGAAGAATATTCCCTGTTCTTGGATAGGAAGACTAAACATGAAGGTGTGTTGGCTATAACTTGAGAAACGAAACCTAAGTCCTGGGCGAGAAATGAAACTTAAGTCCTGAGAGAGAAACGAAACTTAAGTTCAGGGCTAGAAACGAAACTTGGCAAGCAGCCAACAGGCATGCGTGGCCACTACCCTCCCCCATACCCTAAACCCTTTCCCCTGCACTCCCCTCTGTTGCCTCCTACCCAGCAACAACCCAAGCCAACCTATCTCAACCTCGCCTAATTTTAACCAATTAGACAACACCACACCACCCCTCAACCCTTTAAATTGCGCTGCATTTCCCCAATAAAGCAGACTTGAGCCACCAGCCTCATCTCCGCAGCCTCTTTCCTGCGCCGCCCTCCACGCCGGATTCCCCCACCGGGGGGACCGACCCTCCGCGGCTGAGACACCCCC
>JAQZBX010103020.1:0-11090 GCA_029593785.1 Cabassous unicinctus | reverse complement strand
CAAGACCTGGGCTCTGCGCACAGTTGTAACCATCCACGCTGAGGCCACCACTGCTGAGTGCCTGATCCTCACTCACCACCCCACCCCCACAGTCCCTCAGGGAGAGAAGGAGGCCCTCACCCCGGAAGAGCACTGGGCTCTACCCTCCAAGGCAGGGGTAGTTCCTCTCCCCTCCAAAGGACTCTGAAGCCATACCCAGATTCCTTCTGAAGGCCTACCACCTCCTCTCAGCACTTTCTAGACTCCCAAGCCCCAGGGCCTTCCTGCCAAACCGCAGGGTAAGTTTAAAAGCCTACAACTGCCTCGCCTGCGGGAGCCCCTGTCTCCTCACCATTTGCTGCAGACCTAGGGACAGGGAATACTGATCCTCGCCAGTGTAAGTCACCTCTGCGCCCTGGCTCTGCCAGGCCCCAGGGTGCCCAGAGCAGCTCAGCTCCATGAAAAAGGCTCATGTCCCCAGGAGGTGCCTGAGGCCCAGCTTGCCACGCTCCAGTGGAGAGTCTGGTCAGGATTCAGGGGCTGTGAATGGCCCCAGGCAAGACTGGCTTTGTTTCTGCCAAACTGCCAGACTTTGATCAAGTCGAGTCCCCCCGACCCCACCCTCCACCGCCAAGGAAAAGGCAGGCCCCTCCCGCATTCAGCTGGGGCACCCAAGTGTTACAGACCAAGGAGGAAAAGGAGCTGGGGGGAAGGCGGGGAGCTGGAGGGTCATTCCACCGCCTCAAAGGCTTGCCGGTAACTTATTAAGCTGTCCCATCCTTCTTCGCTGAGGCTATTCCAAGGAGGTATCAGTTTACTTTGCAAAACCAGTTCCTGTTGCTTAACAACAGTGTGGGACTTGCTGAATGGCCGACAGGAAACCGGACACCCCTGGGAACAGCGCCGTTCTTTGGGAAGTGAAGCGCTGGGAAGAGACACCAGCGCTCCTGCAGGTTATAAACCATTTTATTGTCGCTGCGTGCTGGGACAGGGAGCTGGAGTCACCAATGAAGAAGACTGACCACCGTAATGAGATAGCCGCAAAAGAGATGAGGCCCATTTTTCTCACAGCGAGACAGAAACTAATTTACCTGCGTATAAACTTTTCCAGGAACGGGTGAGGCTGTGAAACCCACAGAAAGGCAGCATCTCCCCATTTCCACTACGAAGGCCAGTCCTCTCCAGGTGTGCCACACCTGGGTACCACGGAGCACTGGTGCATCCTGGGAAGATATTCTGAGGGCATCACACCTGGGTACCGTGGTGCACCAGATTCAATAAGACTGCGATGAGTGCCAATACATCAAAATCCAAGCCCTGAGGCTCATCCAAATGTTCTCAGGAGGACAAACGAAGACGTTCACAACTGTTCTGTGAACTGAGTGTTGGGGCTGGGAAGAAAAGGCCGTCTACCTGTTCCTCCTGCCCTCACCCCTAGCCCCACCTGCACCCCCACACACCTTGTACCCCGCACCAGCCACTCTCCTGCGTGTGCGGCTGCTCTGCGGGCCAGCTGGTGAGCTAGGCTTGTCAGTGCTGCGCCTCACTTCCCTCCCTCCCTGGCCAGCCAGCCTCCAGGGTGGCTCCAGGCCTTCAGTGCTCCCTTGGTCACCAGAGAAGGCCCAGGGAGGAGGCACGGCTGCATCCAGTGATGCCCCAAATCCTGCCCTTCAAATCCTCAGCTGGGGGTGGCTCTTAGGTCAGCACCCACACAGTTTCTACTCCCTAAAGATGTCAAGTTTTCTTTCAAAGCAACTTCTCCCCCATGAAGCAATGCAATCTGATCCGAGGCCACCAAGAACCCCTTCTACTGAACCACGTGATGAGACCAGCACCTACAGGTGCTCCTCCCTTCACCAGGAGCAGAGTGCCCCAGCAGGTCACACCACAACATCAGAACCCCAGGGGAAAAGTGCAGTCTGCCGGCCAGAGGTTTCATCTACAGGACTAGAAGAATCTGGATATTTCTAACAATCTAGTGCTATGTAAACATAGTAGAAAACCCTGGAGAAAGAAGTCTATCAATGAACACCATCCAGCCTCAGCCAGAGCCCTGACTGCCTTTCCATCTTTCTCCCTAATGCCCAGCCAAGCAAGAAATGCCCCCATGGCTGTGCTCCACGCCACCCCCACCCCGTCAGGCCCACGGCCCACACCCCCTCCAATCTGACAAGTCAGTGACAGCCAGGGGGGTCACAGGAGTGGAAACCTCCCGCACCCTCAGTGGGAAAGGGGTGCCAACAGGTGGGAACTAGCACTGTGACAGCTATCTTGTAACTTGCCCAGACCCCCAAGATAAATGTTTCCAATTTTGGGACTGACACCCACTAGCTGTGTGACCCCAGGGTCTCAGTGTCTCATCTGTAAAGTGGGGATAACAACCACCATCTATCTCATACTTCTTACAGATCCCTTGACGGCTGAGCTTGTGCTCTCCTGTGACAAAACCACAATTAAAAGAGCAAATGCAGGAAGCAGACCCTCATCAGAACCAACAGGGCAAGTGCCTATCTACGCAAACCCCGTGATGGTCAAGTTCTTTCGCCATCTTGATGCATGCCCCACTTTCTGTGCTCCAGGCCAACCCATGTGTCGTCTGCCCACGTGGCACAGTTTAGACTCTCTGAGATGCTCACGGCACCATGCGGGAGGCAACTGTTCACAATGGAAGGAACCCTCGCCAGTTCCCTAGCCCTGGGGGGCCTGCAGTGGATCTGCTATACCTTGGAGGCCGGCATGCTTCCCCCTCACGCTGGGTGTCACGATGAGCTGAGATCCAGGCCCTGCTGTCGTGGGCTGTGAACCAGTCTAGTTCCCTAAACCACGTCGGGGGCCTGCTGGAGAAGGGACCAGAGCCCCCAATGAGCCAGCTCTCCTGCCTCCTTTACTCTCAAATGTGGTAATGGCAATGATTGCTCATACTTAACATACCAGGTACCAGGTGCTATGGACCATTCTCAGCATCTTACCTGTATTCACTCAGTTATCCTCACTCCAACTCTTCTGTGATTCCCATTTTATACATGAGGAAACTGAGGCATGAAGATATAGAATGACTAGCTCAAGGTGGCATGAGCTTTTGGTGCACTCACTCATATTAAAACGAACAGCTCTAACACCAGGACTTGTGTTTGAAAAAGAAAGGAACAGTAGGGTTGTAAACACACGATGTTTACGCAAAGACAATTTAAATCCTTCAGAGCTAAATGGCAAGACTGCAGAGTTCTAGGTCACATGGTTCTGAGCCTGAATCAGGTGAAGATGTTTCCTTGGCCAAATTATGTTACTCAATCTCTTTGGCCTCAGTTTCCACATCTACTGAACCTCTCAGGGTTGCCATGGAAAGTGCTGGGCACACAGGGCGTGCTCAGAGGGCCTTCTGAGAAGCAGCCAGGCTGGGGTGGGGTGGTGGCTGGGGGGCAGGGGGCATCCAGGGCTTTCTGCTCAGCACAGCAGCCCCAAAGCCTTGAGGCGGGCTCAATGACGGCTCCCCAACACTAGCCCCGTCCCCATCCCTGGAACCTGTGAGTATGTCACATTACATAGCAAAATGAACTTTGCAGATGTGATTAAGTTAAGGATCTTGAGATGGGGAGATTATTCTGGATTATCTGGGGGCCCCACGTAATCACAAGAGTCCTTATAAGGAGATGAGAGGTCAGAAGGGAGAGAAGATGCCATACCACTGGCTTGGAAGATGGAGGAGGGGGCCATAAGCCAAGGGATCCAGATGGTCTCTGGAAGCTGGAAAAGGCAAGGAAATGATTCTTCCCCAACGCTTCCTGAAGGAATGCAGCCCTGTCGACACCGTGATTTTGGACTTAGGGCCTCTAGAATTAAAAGAGAATAAACTTGTGTTGTTTTAAGCCACTACGTTTGTGGTAATTTGTTAGAGCAGCAGCAGGAAACGAAGTCAGGCCTTTCAATGGAGAAGAGGCACGACAGGAGCAGGAGCACCTCACATGTGAAGCGACGTCCTTGGATAGTTTAAACTTAAAGCCCAAGATAATCACACTGGACATTAGACGGCAACCAAGCCGGAAACAATGAACTTGCTGAAGAAAGATGTACAACGCCTCTACACCACTGTGTGTTTTCCAGTCTTATCTGGGGCTCTAGGCAAAGGCCAGTCAGGTTCAAAGGCCCTGTGCTGATAAGGGGACCACCCGGAAGCTGTGCGCCTGCCCCTGCTTTAGGACCTGGATGCTTTCCTGAACACTAGAACACTTCCAGGTAAGGAGGGCAATCTCCAGCCCAAGGAGGTCTGGCAAAGTTGGTTTGGATGATGTTCCCAGCTCCACCACTCCTTCTTCCAAAGACCCAGCTCAGGCCAAGCTGTGCTGCGGCAGGGGATGGCTGGGTGCCTGCTGCATTCCTCCCCCCCTTCTGTATGCATCCCAGGAATCGAGCATGCGCTCCAGACAAAACCACTCCCAGGAAGGCTCTGACAACTGCTGCATATCATAGCTCTCTTCCTCTTCCCCACTCCCCAACCCCCCCAAATCCCAAAGCCAGACGCAAAGTAAAAAACTCTCTTGCCTGCTTATGCTAGGCCTGAAAAAGGCACCAGGAAGCAGACCCAAAACACATTTCTCCAGGTCTATCTGCCCACAAGTACACCAGCAGGTGACCACTCTGGGAGCCTTCCCACAAAGAATAAGCAGCTTGAGGACAGATTCCTAGCTGATGCTTGAGAGGGAAGCGAGGAGGAGGGAAGTGACCTTGGGAGATAAGAGCGGAGACCCCAGGGCTCTGGAACCAGCTGCGTCTACCTTCGAAAGCTGAAGGGCTGTAAAAATCCTCTTACTGTCCCCATGCTTCTGCTTCCCCATTGGCTAAACGAGGAGTGGGAATGGACAGGACCAGTGGTTCTCAACCCATGCTGCACCTCACAACCGTCTAATTAGAAGCAGCTACAAGAGCTTTTTAAAAATACTGGTACCCAAGCCCACCCCAGACCAGTGACATCAGAATCTCACTCTTTGGGGTGGGGTCCAGATGGCTGTGCAGCCTGCGTGAGGCCACGGCACTGGATGGCCCCTACGTCCCTTCAAGCTTCAGCATTCTACCAGTCAAAATAGCAAAGACACAAGCCATCAGGACTTGTTCTCAAACAACCATCCGTCAGAGGCACCTGAGTCTTAAAAAGAAAGAGGGAAATGGATCAAGTCCAGGGCTGTCCCAAGCCCTGCCTTTGGCCAGTAAGTGGGAGAGAACTGGGGTGTTAAGTGGGCTCCCACCCAACATTCAACAGAGGAGTCGAGCCAATGTCTGACCAGGTTTCTGTCATGCCACCTGGGAGCTGGGCTCCAGCTCACTACTAACTCGCTATGTGGCCTTAGGCAAGCCCCACCCCTCCAGGCCTCAGCCCCCCACTCCCAGCTTCACTCAGATGTTCATAATAAGTTCCCAAACTGATTTGTAAACAAGAAATATATACAGCAAGCTGTCAGCCACTTGTGAAATGCAGAAAATGACTGAAAAGGGACCAGAAACGCTCAACACGTGACATTTCACCAAATAAAGGCTGCTATCTGTTCTAACAGTTGGCTGTGCCTGAGCACAGTCAGGGGAGGGGATCGCAGCTCCTCCCTTCAGCCCAGTATTCAGGGACTTCCTGGAGTATTAATAGCCCCCAGCTGTCCCTAAGAAGACAGGTTCCCTGCCCAGGGGGACCGGGCTCGGAAGGACAGTGAACTCTGAAACCACTTTAATGTGCTGAGGTGGCAGGATGGTGGGCGAATATTTTCCTTCTGTTTAAAGTTTTTTTCAGATTCCTACAATGTATGTGATAAAAAGGAAAGGCAGAAAATGAAGCACCCAGATTCCTGATTCTGGTTAGGGGAACAAGGCCTCCTTTCGAGGGGTGGAGAAGGGTCGTTTCCAGATGGAAAAGGACCTCTCCTGACACAACTGTGCAGCAGCCTGATTAGTCTGGAATCTGGACCACCACCAGATTCGGAGGGTCAAATCAGTTTGTTTTAAGGCCTGACTGGGCACCCACGGTCTTAGCAGCTAATATCCAAGTGGAGTGAAGTGGGGAAGGGGTAGGTGAGGTGAGAAAGGAAAAATGGCTCCATCGGCCTCCCTCCAAGTGCAGAGGCTAAAAAGGGGACCCCGAGGGCTGTGGCCTGACCTCTGCTACCCCTCCCTCCTCACCCTCCCTGGCTCCCCCTAGGGAAAGTCACCGACTGCTTTCCACTAGATCCCTACTTCAAAGCACAGGTCACTGACCTCACCTCACAGGCCTCGGAGTCGGTGGGTGAGGGTGGAAAGGGATGCTTCCCGAGTTTGACACTTTAATCCCTGAAGCATGAACCTTTAAAGAGTCTTCATATCCGAGTACTATCCATCACCAACGGCAACGCCCTGGCGGCGGGGCTTTAAGAGTAACTGCTTCCACATGGGGAAAACACCTGATGCTGACTCCACGTAAGAAAGTTTTTCCTTTAAATAATCAAGAAAAGGGAAAGGAAAAGGAAACCGGTGACGGCTCCTGCTCCACCAGCCGTGGCTCTTCAGCCACGTACGTGTCCGTTTGCAGCTAGGCTGGGTTCAGGCCCTTCTTATGAAATGCCCACTTCATTCCTTCAAAAAGTACTTGAGCACAGCGCCTAGCACACAACCACATGCCCCACGAATGTCTTCTATCCTCCTCTTCCTTTATGCTTTTAGCATCTCCGTCTCACTGTCATACTAGAGAGGGCAGGGGCCCATCTCAGTCCAGCATCCAAAGCGAGCCCCGGGTTCTGCGCTAAATGAAGAGTAACGCAGGCAGCAATTCCAGAGGTGTCCACGTTGGTGAAAGCCCCCTGCACAAAACCTCTGGGCTGAAAACAAGAGCTTGCCATGGGGCGCTCACCCACCCAACCCCTCAGTTTTCTATCTGGCTGTTCCAAATCCACATTGCGGGACACCAGGAGGCAAAGACCACGCCCACGCCCGCTGCAGCCTCCTGAGGGTGGTACCGGTACCGAAGCGGAACCCAGGTACACATGCAAAAGAAGCCCACAACTTGTCCGGTTCTAATACAGGATCCCCGGAGCTTAAATGAGTCTTTAAAAGATAAAATCCAAAGCAACCCAGAGATTCCCAAAGCCCAGAGACTGGAGTAGAGTAGGAAAAACCACCAGGCCCAGTAAATTTGAGGAGGGGGTTATGGACATGTGGCTTTGAGGTCCTGGCTTCAACTTCCCAGGGCAGGGAAGGAAACTCGATTAATCAGAACTAGAGGACAATCCTTCCAAAGGGGTCAAGAAAGGATGAAGGCTCCACTGGTCACATCTCCAATTAATTCCTGTTTACGATGGCTGTTTGAGTTTAAAAGGCTTGTCAAAGTGGCTTTGTCTCTAGAACTCAATTTATCCCACCTTCTGAACCCAGAGTCGATAGACTCAGCTCCTTCAGTACAGCCGGGGCATACAGGGTAGGTGCGTTTCAGTCCAAGAAGCCTGCCCTCTGCGTGGGAGAGGCAGCCGTCGGCAGCCAGGGGAGTTGTGCAGCTTCCTTCGGAAAGCCTCAGCTCATGGGATGGCAGCACAGGACCCTGAGCACAGACCACCAAGGACTAGGCCCGCCCTTCAGCCAGCATTTATTGTGCTCCTAGACCCTGGGAGGGGTCAAAGGCCACCAGAGTCCCTGCCCTTAGGAAGCCTGCAATCCAGTGGGGGACACAGAGAAAGCAATTGAGAGCTGAGAGCTGAAAGGTGTGACAGTGATGGCAATTGAAATAATTTAAAAGGTTCAGAGAGTCTGCATGGGTGTCACAGAGGCAGACAAAGGCACAGCGCTCCAGGCTGGAGAAACTGCCTAAGCAAAAGCTTAGAAAGCAAGATGGGGCGGGGTGGGGGGGGTGGAGGGGGTGGAGGGGTGGAGGCAGGCCTGGAGGGGCTGGTCAGAGCACCCATCCAGGAGCAAAGGCGGTATAAATAAAACAGCCCTTACTCACCAGGCACCAGCCCTGCACCCCACTCCGCTCTCCGCTAAGCACTTTCCATGCCCTTCTCTCTCTTGAATCTGGTCACAACCCAGTGAGTTGAGTCCAGGTATTATCCCATTTGACAAGGGAGGAAATAGCCTGACGGGGTTGGGTCACTTGTTAAAGGTCACACCGGTGTCAGGGGCAGCCTGGGAGGCCTGGGGGGGTGGAGTGGGGGATGCCCACTTGCTGCAGAGGAAATGAGAAGCCCGGGAGAGGCTGAGCAGGAGAGAGGAGCAAAGATCCAGCTGTCTGACATTTGCAGGGTGGAGGGCAAATGGAGGGGAATATTGTCCTAAGGCCCCCGGGGGTGCAGGGGAGGGGCAGGCAGACAAGGTGGAGGTGGCCTGAGTGGATTGTACCTCCCGATAACTGGTTTTGGATTAACTGCCTCCAGAAGGCTATAAAAAGAGCCCAAAGTTATCAGAAATCACCAACTCTTTCTTTTGGCACCTCAAGCTTGGGACACCACACCTGTTAGCTCTTAAGCCATTTCCATCTAAAAGAAATCAATTTTGCACACTCTACCCCATAAATTCTAATGTCACAAACTCTTCTCCCAAAATACCAAAACTGCTCCAGAATTTCTGACACCTTAAAGCAGCCACAATTCCACAACTTAAAAGGACACAAACTAATCCAGTAGGCTGCACAAATGGGAAGAAGAGGCCGTTTGTCACTGGTTTGGAAAGGAGGCATTTATTTGTAAAGTTTTAAAGTCATTAAACCTTAAACATCAGAAAGCTCAAGGGAGCCAAGCTGGCTAGACAAAGTTGAAAACAATCAATCTAATTTCCACCCCTGAGGGACCCAGCCTCCAGTCCCTAGCATATGGCATCTCCATCAACAAAGCAAAAACAAATGAAAAGCCTGCAGGTGGGTGTGAAAGCAGCAGGGGCCCCTGTAAAAGTGGGATTCAAAAGGTACCAGGACCCCTCCCCCAGTTCGCCCCCGCTATGTGTCAGGTACTCAGGGACACAGTGAGTAAGGAAGGCCCCTCCTGTCCTCCACTTATTCAAGAGGGACACAGTGAATAAGGCAGACCTCTGTCCTCCAATTACTCAGTCCAGAAAGGGGTAAGAGGTCAGCGTCCTCTGCAGGTCATTTTGGCCTAGAGAGAGGCTCTGGGCCATGGCAGAGTGCAATAAGCTCCGGTGAGGGTTCCCTGAATGCAATGCCTTAGTCTCCGAATTACTCCACTGAGTCATGGTTCATATTGCTAGGTATCTTGTCATTAACGCTCAATGACAGTAACCTGTTTCTTTGCTGGTGCGGTGAGACAAACAGAAGAAAAAGACTCAGTGCCCACTTTTAAGGAGTTTCTTTACCGCTGGGAGATAAAATCATGAGGATTCAATGAAATAATATATGTAAGCCGCTCAGAACATTGTAAAGCAGACGGTAAGTTTGAAGCCAATGAACACAATCGTGTGTGTGTACCCGATTAATCCAATCGGATCAGGGAATGCTACTCTTGGAAGGAACCTTCGATAATCTGCTCAATAATAGATGGATCAAGTATGGCCCAGAGGCAGACCCACCCACGACCTGTCTGCCAGCTGGCATCCAGAACCCTCCTTCCTCTGGGCACCGCTGCTCCAAGGAGCCTGGCACTCAGCTACTAGAAGGCAACACTGCATGCAAATCCCAGCGCAGGTCCTGACTGCCCAAACCCACACTGGGGGAGGGGACCTGTCCTCGTGGCCCAGCAGGGTACTTGTTCAAGGCCCTCATTTAACACAAGCCTCCAAGGCAGGAGTATGGATACATCCATATTTTTCAGATAAAAAGGCTCAGATGAAATAACGTGCCCAAGGCTGCATCCATGGAGGATGAGCTCAACGGAACCCAAGGCAAAACACTGTGCCTCTGCAGATGGAGAGGTCTGTGGCTGTTTTTCTCGCTCTGTCTTTCGGTGAAGTCTCTAGACTCCCCAGTCCTCTGTCTACACCAGGAGCTTTGCCCTCTCCAACTGAAGAATACAGACATAGCCACGCCCTGCCAGACAGCTGGGAACCGGGGCTATGGCAATCAGCGCTCACTGCTGCAAGAAAATGCATTATTTCACACGAGACTTGCAACCACCCAGAAGGGTAAGCACGACCCCTAACTTATAGGTGAAAAGACGCTCGCGAAGCACACTGCTAGTCAGTGAATGACTGGAACTGGAAGTCAAGCTTCTAGACCTCTGAAAGAATGAATTTCCCAGGCTGACAGCCTGGTGGAATTCTCCCTTGTTCAGGACCTCCGGCATGCTAGTTCCCCTCTGCTTCACCTTCCTGGCCATGGGGATAACAGAGAGATCACCCCACAGAGCTCAGCTGCTTCCTTTCAGCAGTGGCCAACCCCACACCCCCGGCCAAGGGAGCAAACCCGACTACTCCCTCCAGAGCCAACTCCAGAGACGCCCCCAATGGGGGCAACGACATTCTCTCTCAGGTTGCACTGTGTCCCGTCTCTTCCCAGGAGAACGGCACATCTCTCCCTTTAACCTGCTGAAAACCAATAAAACCCTTGCAGCGTACACCTGGCAGCCTCGTCCTTTTTCCCTTCCAAAACTTCTACCTCCCCAGCCCTAAAAAAAAAAAATCACCAATAAACTCAAGAGTTGGAGGCGACAGGGTGTGGCCTCCTCCACCCTTCCCCAGTCCTGGCTGAACCCACCGATTCAAGATGTGCACTTCCTTGTCCTCCTTCCCCATTACTAGAAAAGCAGTAAGGCTGCATCTGTTGGGAAGCCATTTGAAACATCTTCAAGGACCAAAGCCCTGAAGGCCACAGCAAAGGAGCAGAAAGCCTCTGCCTTTCCAGAAAGAACAGCTGAATAACAAAAACTGTTACTAACCCTGGAAGTGAGCCAGCATCGGCTTCATGGAGGGGCAAAGCTTGCCCGGGCAAGTTCTTCGGAGCCTCCTTCTGACAAACCAGTTATAACATCAAACGTGCTGATCTTGGCATTTAACGCCAAAACCCAAGGCAAGGGAGAGATTTTTTTTTTTTTGAACTTGAAGAACCTATTTTACTCTTCTTTGTCACAAAAGGATCTGGAACCTCTTACCATTTCCTCCCTCTCTGGTGTTTAGAGATCTATAAAATAAGCTGTGTTTCTCACCTTCATTCATACCAACGCCAA
>JAQZBX010103019.1:0-11096 GCA_029593785.1 Cabassous unicinctus | reverse complement strand
CTGACTACAAACCTATGATAGACACTTGGGTTGATACTTCTTTTTGATGAAAGAATTTTTAGGAGACATTTGTTTTCTCTGGGATTCCTCTGAACAATGTCAAGATCTGAGATTTTTGCCTTTTAGCATTTGAGATGCTAACATCAAAAGACTGTTCCTTCAAAGAACTTCATGTTGCTATTTAAATGGTAATTATCCCCCGGTTTAGCTCTGGGCTTGGTAAATTTTACAGGCTCAGAATTTTTTAAAAAAATTTAGTAACACATATACAATCTAAAATTTCCCCCTTTAACCACATTCGGATATAATTCAGGGTGTTAATTACTTTCACGTTGCTGTGCAGCCATCACCATCATCCATTACCACAACTTTTACAGGGTCAGTATTTTTATTTCATATTGTTGGTGCTATGAGATGAGTGTCTGAATCAAAAACAAGTAGGAAGATCGTTGAGTGTCGGCACACTGAGATTCAGGATCTGCTCCATTGTTAGTTGGGAGATATTTTAAACTGATCCGGTGGAACCGAGCAAGTCATCCTTTTGCTTTTTGCACCCCCATTTTACATGCATTTTCCCTTTCCTATCCAGAGATGGTTTTTCCAGTCAACATATCTTGTTGCTGTAATTGAGGGCATAGTTAGATTGGTCTTTTAGAGATTCATTATTTCCATGGAGGAAGCATAGATTAGTGGTTTTCAACTCTGGCAACACATTAGAATCATTTTTTTTTTTTTTTTTTAAAGTATTGGGCCTGGAACCCAGATCAGTTGAATCACAATATACAGGGACCAGGCTACAGCATGCTTGTTTTTAAAGAAATTATTCTAATGTGCAACAGGATTGACACAAACCAATCCTGTATTTTATTTAGCAGAGGAAGAGTTTTAAATCGATTTTACTTAACTGGGCACCTATTAATATTTCATGTTGTTTTCCTCAGTAGAGTTTTTAGGGGAAGAGTCTTTCTGCTTTTTAATAATTTTGCTGGATAATTTCTTGGTTCATTATTTATGAAGACTGTTACCTTTTCTGTGTGCTCACTGATAAAGAAACCCAAGGACGATACAATGTGTTTATTTCTTAGCCATGCAAATAAAACCCGATTTCTGTGTCTTTGTGAAATTTTTTTTGGTAAAGAGAAAGGAGATAAAGTTGACTTTTGTGGTATTGTGTGGGTGAGACATTTAGAAGAGAAGGTTGGAAATTGGATCTGTTGTACTCACTATGTGCTGTAGTAGTTATTAGAAACTTAATTTTGAATGGGATTTGTTTCTGTGGTTTCAAATGACCTGTTGGATATGGCAAGTTATTTAAAGCCCCAGGTGGCAAGGTAAGTCTTGGCATATTACTGATTCAGGAAGTGGGCAGGCAAAGCCCTTTCTGGGCTTTTCTTTATATGAGGTATCTCTATTTCCTGATCATTTAGTTAGTGCTTCCTTTGTGTATTTTATTATCTAGTTGGATTATAATCAGGACCACCTACCTGATTTTAGCCTGCTGACTTTTTTGCCTTTTTATTCCCTCAAGCCCACAGTGCATGTGTATTCATGTTTTTGCTTTCCATTCACGGAGATCTCCAGCTGGGAAAATATAGTGTGTACAATACTCTCTGCCTTCAACTGACATTGCTCATAAATTGCAACAGAAACACTGCTATCAGCAGCTTAATAGCAGGTAGAATACAGCTCTACATATCAAGTCTCAGCAGGATATAGAATCTATGGTTACCAAATTTCCAAAGGAGAAAGGGAGGGGGTAGAAAGTTTTCTATCTCAGAATAACTGAAATAACATTGAAAATTGATTCACTGAAAGCAGCTTTTTGAAGAGGACTTATAAGGGCTGACTCAGTGGTTGCTCTGCTGCTACTTTTTGCTGAATTGTTATTTTTGAAGACCTCACAAGAGGTTTTTGTTGGAGCAGGGTAGAAAAGGCAAGCTTGCGACCTTTTCTTTTCCTTTAAAAGAAAGGAAAAGAAAAGGACTTGGATAAGATTAATGAAAAGGGTAATGGTTAACTTTCATTCTCATGTAGGGTGGTTAGGGAGAATTAGAACTTAGACTCGGGTGCACTCATCTTCACATACACATGTGCACCTGGCAGAGGAATCATGCATGTCACAAGATAGAAGCTAATTTTGCTATTAGTCTTGTCTGTAAGCTACCGTTTATTTTATCTTATACCCATGAGCTGTCCAATTGTTTGACTTCTGGTAAAAGAACACACAATTATGTAGCATAATATTTTAGGCTATGATGTAAAAATAGGCACTCTTATTTATAGTTCTCATCCATTAAAAAAAAAAAAAAGTAAAAGAAAACAGCATTCCAACGTGAGAATTTCCAGTGCTTTGGCACATTGTTTTATCTTAATAAGTGTGATTATATTAATATTTTGTAAAGCCCAATTCCCCCTATGAAAAAAGGATTGCTAGGCTCCATCATCTTTTGTGAGTAGCCACAGCAGAACTCTGCCTCTTGACAGAAGAGATTAGTACAGATGGTAAAATATTCTTTCTTTAAATCAAGTAAAGCTTTTGTATTAATACTCCTGTCAAAAGGCTAAGGCAGATAAAACGTTCTCAGCTGCATTCCAGGCTCCTTGGTGACCTTTTCCCAAAGAATAACATACCAACTCCTACCTCCACCACAAACCCATACTTTAGAATGTTGGAAAGTAATCAATCAAAATCACTGCTTCCCATTACTTTTCTAGAAGAACTCAGTATGTTTTATGCATATGTTATTTCATATCTTGTCTTCAAAGTCTGTGAGCCTAGTGGCTCTGATAAGAATTACCTTAGATGCTTGTTAAAGCAGAGATTCTGTGGTTCTTCTGGCAGTATGCCTGGGCTAGGGCCCAGGAATCCGTATATTTCATAAGCAGTCAAGGTGAGTTTGGGAAAACACTAGGCTCATAGGCCTGGGTTTGAAACCCACATATATATCATCTTCTAGGGTGTGTGTGTGCATGTGTGTGTATGTATGTGTGTATTTGTGGGGAGGGCTTCACAGATTCTTTGTTGCCCATGCAGGGACCCGGGTTAGGAACCCTCCTTTGTACTTTGTTCACGAAGGGAGCCCTGATTCTTAGTGTTTGGAAAAGGCCAGAGCCTTGCAGCCTGTGCATTCCCCTTTCAGTAAGGCTGCCCCTGCCCACTGCATTTGGTTTCAGTCTTGTGGGTCGCTAGCCTGTGTACCGGCTCAGTTAGACCAGGAGGGTGTGATACCTGCTTGCCATCCTGACAACACTGTCTCACCCACACAGTGAACACCTCGGGATGCAGCCCTGCCCTTTGGCCATGGTTAGCTGCCTCTTGAGCCTTGTGATAAAGTAAAACAAGTAGAACAAGAAGCTCGCAATGGGCATTTAGATAAACTTCATTTTGTAAGGTGATTTCTGACAACATAGACATGTACATCATTCCCTAAGACAGACAGTGGGGGGCAGGGGGTGAGTCACCGAGACCCTTGGTCTTCTCTACAATTTGCCCCTTTCTTCCTGTCAAAGTGCTGTCCCTGGAAGTCTATGCTCATATTCACTGGAGGCAGTCCTGTCCCTCCGTAGTGCTTCAACCACTGTTTTTTTCCCTTCTCATTCCACTAAGTACGGCACTAAATGGATCGTGTTTTATCAGTATGTCCTTTCCCATAGGTAGTCATCTGGTTCATTTTCTTCAGTCACTTTTTGTGCCATAAGTTTGAGACATTCGTATTTAGCTTGCCTTCCAAGACTTTGGGAAGTTTAGGATTGATTAAATGAAGAGGAGCCCTGGCTCCTGAGTGGCTTCCACAGGACTTTGGTTATTGCTCAATACATTGGCTCCTTCCTTATTCAGACCTCAAGGAAGCCTTATATTGATCCCCTTTACTCTTCAAAGCAACTTCTAATCACTAAAATGTGTGGTAGTCTTCTCAAATGGCTCCTTCTTCTTGGTCAGGCCACCCTGTGATGGGTTTTCAAGGAACCTCATGCTCATTGGAACAGCACCCACAGCCAGTGGATGGGTGTTCTGGCCACAACTTGCCCCCAAGCTGCTGCATGGAAGGAAGGAAAGAGGAGAAAGTTAGTGACCCAGTTGTGGTTTCAGCTCTATTCTATTTAGATTGCAACCAGCCATTTAACCCCTCTAGGCCTCCGTTTCCTTCTCAATATTGAAAGAGAAAAAGTTTGGACTGAATGATCCCCATGATTCTTTTCTGCTTAAAAATCACATGATTTTTTCTGGTTTGTTTATTTTATGAGAATTCTAGATAGGACACGATGCAACTTATGTGTGAATCGTGTACCTTGTCATGTATACTTAGCATCCAACAAACGAGGGCCAGGAGCAGATTCCTTGAGTTGAGAGCCAGGAGTGTATTTTCATAGTGCACCCTCTAAGTGTTTTCTTCATGGGAATACTGGGTGGTTACCACAAACTGGAGCCAGAACCCCTGGGTTGCAATTCCCAGCTCCAGGCTTCCTCCTTGTGTGCTCTTGGGCAGGAACTTACTGCCTTCTTTGTGCCTCAGTTCCTCACTTGTAAAATGGAGGTGGTGTAGAACCCACTTCATTGGGTCATTGAGGCAGTTTGATATTATTGATGAATTCCAAAAAGAAATATTGGATTATGTTTGTAAACTGGTCTGTTCCTCTGGGTGTGATTAATTATGACTAAGGCTTTGATTGGGTCACGTCAGTAGGGCATTGAGTCCCCACCCCTTGGGGTGTGGGGACTCAGAGATAAAAGACATGGCAAAAGACAGAGTTGGAGTTTTGAGCTGGAGTTCTGATGCTGAGTTTAAATGTTGGAACCTGGGGAAGTAAGCACACAGAGAAGCTTGGTTGTGAGGAAGGAGAGAAGGCCCTGGGAAGAGACAAGCAGTTCTCCTGATAGTCTACAGCTGGCTTTGTGGAGAGAAGCAAGCCTATGTCAGCAGCCAACTTGCTCCAACATTTGACAAACTTTGGTGAGGAAAGTAACTTATGCTTTATGGCCTGGTAACTGTAAGCTTCTACCCCAAATAAATACGCTTTTATAAATGCCAACAGATTTCTGGTAATTTGCATCAGCACCCCTTTGGCTGACTAATACAGTCATTGTGAGGAATAAATGCACTAATATTTGTGAAACATTTGGAACAGTGCCTGACACATGGTCAGCACTGTGCACACTTGTTAAAGTAACAAACAAATACATAAAAATACAATTCCGAATGTCGCAGTATTTGTTCCAGGCAGAGAGAGGGTCTGCTTGTCAGCATGTTCTCCATAAATTGGGATTCCAAACCAGAAGATGTGAAGACCCTCATATTTGCAAATCTTTTTACAGTCATTAACCATGGTTTGTGTGTCCTTTCTGACCGCCAGGTACATAGGCTCTCTGGTGTCTGACTGTAAGTCCTTCCAACAGAGGTGACCATGAGGGCAGGCGGGAAGCCGTGGCTTCCTATTAGGGGATAGTTCAGAGAATGAATGCATCACAGGATCTGCAGTGAACCAACCTGCCATTCCCAGGAGCCAGTTTCACTGCTTATCAAAAGCAGCTCTCCCCCAGGGGTCAGACATAATGTAAATGACTGGATAATGCATGGTTGGGCACAGTGCTTTTTTTTGGTGTAAATGCATTGTAAAAAAAATATTTATTGCCCACCCCCAACCTGTAACAATAAATTTCTTTCTTTTATTTCTATTAAGTAATGACTGGATTTGTGAATGCATTTTAGGTAGAAATTATCTGGAAAGGTGATCCTAAATACCTCATGTGCTCAGAGATCAGGCAGTTCATTTTACTTTGAATGGCTGATTTATATTAAGTAAATGAAAATTTACATCTCTGTAATCTCCTGCTACAGAGGACATTGCTGGTGCATCAGTAGCGATCATGCTTACTCATGTGTCCATAACTGCATTTACATTATTGCTATTATGGCCATGTTTGTAGCGATTTTTATCAAATTTTCAAGTATTTCTTTTTCTGCTTTGTAGAATGTTTGCCTGTACACTATGATAATTTTTTTTTACCTATTTGCCAAGTTTCTATTAAAAAATATGCCTTAGCATATAAAATTAAGCTAATTTAATTAACTAGGATTAAACATTAAAGGCTGCTATGTTTTAAACAGATTAAAACACACATACACACATGGAGCAAACTCAATTTGTATTTTGGTCATTTGAGTTGCAAAGAGACTAATAAAAATGAGTTACCAATCTCCTGAGGGGGGTGGGGTGTGTTTTTACTAATATTACAAAGGCAAGTATATTGAAGTGGGTTTCTTTCCATGTTCCTTTCCTTAATTTAGTAGCCAGGCAAATGATTCCCAATAGCCTGAAGAGCTGACCTTTTAAAAAGAAACTACTGTATTTGTATAATTGGAAGAGCAAGAGTTATCAAAAGTACATGGGAAAGAAAATTATCTTCCTGCATTTCACTGGGCACCAAGGAAGTCCCTATTAGATGTCATGGGCCACTTGTTGAGGACAAATGATGCATGTGCCCATATTAGCAGAAGGGCAGATGAAATATAATATGCCAACAAGAATCGCAGCAGGAAAACATCACCTGAGTTTTTCACTCTTAATAATCATGAACGTGTAACCTGGGATTTGCATTGCTGAGCAATAAGTTAAATAATTTTATATCTCCTTGAAATCAATTTCTGGTGATCACGCATGCAGATTGAAAACCATGGCTTTAAGATTTACATTCAGCAAATAAAATTCATGTTCCCTGAAAGGCAAAGAAGGCTGTCATTTCATGCTTCCTACCCTTCATTGTCTATTTCCCTTTGGTACACACAAGCAGCCTCACACGCACAAAAGTATGTGCCCATTATGGAGAGAGAGCTTTCTGCTCTGTCAACTTTGTTTTATAAAAGCTCTGTTTTCTTTATTGCCTTTATCTATTACATCTGTAAAATTTATTTAAGCAAT
Source organism: Cabassous unicinctus (assembly GCA_029593785.1). NCBI lineage: Eukaryota > Metazoa > Chordata > Mammalia > Cingulata > Chlamyphoridae > Cabassous > Cabassous unicinctus. The sequence continues at coordinate 4,178 of JAQZBX010103019.1, read as the reverse complement.
GACAAATCTCTCTTTTGGGCCCAGAGACTGGTAGAAAAACCACTGGCAGGCTATTGGGAGGAGATTTGTTGGGTATGACTGTTCATTAAATTGCAAGGAGTAGTGGGAGAGGCCAACAGTCCGCATCTGCTGTGGCTGGGCGGGTTATGGTCTGTGTTTAGAGCTTCCACATTGGGTGAGTGACAAATGTACTTCATCAATTGCTCTTGTAATAGTTCAGTAAAAATGGATGGCTTTTGAAATACCAGAGAAAGGTTTCCTGATTTCTTTAACTTGCAAGATTACTTATTTCACAAAAGTTTCTAGTAAAAAAAGAGAAGATGCATAAAGCCGATTTGTTTACATTTATATCTTTATCAGTAAAATTATTTTTAAAATGGGAACACTCAATTGGGATGAGCTCTGTCACTTAGGAGGTACCTGAATCAGGTGACAAGTAATTTTCAGCTTGGTGGTTTTCACTTTAGTGCTTTGGTCTGTGTGCATATACATGGTTTTTTTTTGTTTTATACTTTTATTAATTTTATCTTTTCAGTTGCTTTTAACAAACATTGCTTAAGCTTTGTCAGGTGCTTTGAAAGACATTATGAAAGGTGCTTAGTCTACCAAGGGATGCTGATGGGCAAAAATCAGACATCCTGAATCTTCTACTTATGGTAAAAATACCCAGCCAGACAGTCTCCGGGCTTTTGAAGAAGGCTTCTTGGAGCTCAGGGAACCTGAACTCAGGCTCAAAAGATTAAGCCAGGCAAAGAAGGGCAGAATTCTTCTGGCAAAAGGGAGCAGAAACACATAAGTATGAAGGAATCTATTGTATTCCAGGGACATTTAAAGGCACCTTGAAGTGTGAGGCCTGAATTTGGACAGTGGTAGCACCCGAAGAGGAGGGAATTGAATCGGTATTTACCAGGAGACCAAAACAGGCATGACTTGATTACTGATTAGCTGTGAGGCATGAACAGGAGAAGCCTGGGATTGTCAAACAAGAACTAAAATAAGAAGTTAGAATTGTGGAAGTGAGTTCTAGAATCACCTCCTCAGTTTTATATTATGGATACTTTCTAAGCAATTAAACTTAAGTAAGTATATAGCGGGGTTTTCCGGTTCTGTGCTTCTCCCAGACCACTAGCTTCTTGAGAAGAGTATGTATGACCATTTGGTGAGCTGGTAACCGTTTAAGAACAGGCTCTCCCAAAGGGGAAAAGAGCCCAGATTTGTAACATTTGGTTTTCATGGGTGTAGACACTCCCACCATGGCCAGTTTGAAGCTACCAATGTGATGTCATCGAACGTGGAGTGGGGAAGAGTACAACCCTCAGCACATAAAACTTAGTCATAGCCCAGCCTCCCCATATGGGTCCCCATCTGTAGGTATGTATTCCTTTATGAAATTGTGTTATCTATAATCTTAGGAAGTTTACATAATGTGTTTAGAGTTTGGTATCAGAAATCAGTCTGCCTGTGTTCAAGTCTCTGACTTTCTAACCTGGGGCAAGTCAGTTAAGCTTTCTTAGAATAAATTTCCTCATCAGTAAAATAGTGATAATAAAAGAACCTGGCATATAGGCTATGAGAAATAAATGAGTTGATCTGTGTAAAGACATTTATTCTTGTGACCAACACATAGTAAAGCACTCAATGTTCCTGATGTTTATTTTCTGTCTTTAACCCCTGGGGACCGTAATACAAATGTTAACTACCTGTTGTGTAAAATAGGACTTATTTGATTAGTTTTTGAACTGTCTTTTTTGAAGCTTCATGGACCCCAGATGCAGCCATACCAAGATCAGTGAGCAAATCTTGAGTTCATTTTGTCCATAGGCTTCAACATTTTTGCATTAATCTATTTTGTCCCTTACAACTTCCATCCTTTTTGATTCAAGCTTTCTAATTTGTAGCCTGTCTTTATACAGCAGCTCCTTGAATATTTTAGTTGATTTTCTCTGAAGCTGTTCCTAATTTAGGATATAAGAAATGGGTCTACAGAGGGAAGTCCTTTTAGATAAGAACTGTTTACACATTCACTTTTGTTTTGAATACTTTACAGAATGTTTTGACCCTGGTAGCCCATTGTATTTATGAGTTTAATGTGCTATAACCGTTCAAACTTGGTTGTTAAAAATTTAAGCTATAGATTTAAGACTACAATTTAAGGAAAAGTTTAATTGCAAATTTTAGTTTTTCTTTATCTAACTCTAATATTAAAGTTGTGTTAGACTGAATGGCACCAGAAAATGCACCAAGAGACTCTACTGGGGTTGAAAATACTATTCTCTTAACCTGGACCTTTTCAGAAAGCTTTTCAAGTCTAGTATTACATTTACATATCTTGGAGTCAATATACAATCAAACATATGAGGTTGCAGAATTTAATTGAAAAATGGCTTTCTACTCACGCATTTGGAAAAGTGTGCACTGATTTATATATACTAATTTGCATATTGGGAAATACTAAAACAGAATAATACTTGAGCTAAATGTTGAAGGATTTTGAGGCAGAAAATGTCTAAATCAAAAGCTAAGTTAAAAATCCAAGCCATTTGGACTTCATACTTTTTTGGATCCAAGAAAATTGATTTCCAAAATGTTGACATCTTTATTTCTCCTTCACAGCATTCAGATTCTAGCCAGTCATTCAACACCTTTCAACGAGTTTTTCTTGATGCTTGCTGTGTGTGTGTGAGACCTGGGCTCTCTGGCTCACCAAGCCACTTGCCTTTACCCTTGCCCTCTCCTAAGTGGCCAGTTTGGAAAGAAGAGATAATAGTTTCAAAGAAAACCTGAAAGCCTCTGGACTGATAATTCTGCAACTCCTTTAGAGTGCTGAATTCTTCAAAGAAAGCCTGAGTAGAATTTTGTTTTCTCTTCAGCCTGAGGCTCACAAATATAGCTACAAGTCTCTTTCCTTTCTCAGAAGCTCTCGACGAGTTTCCTCTGAAAAAGATCTTTAGTTATTTTAAGCAAAGGACATCAGAAGGAAATAATAGGTTCTATCCCATTCCTCCAGCAAGCTTTTTTCTGCCACATGTATTAGTCCCCATAGATATGTGCCATGAAAAAAATATTCATTTAATGCTCTATCTGCCACTCCCAAGTGGCAATACCAATCCAAACAAATTAGATTTAGTGATTCAGGGACTGTGGTGGGTACAAATAAGATTTTTGTCCAGAATGTTATTTTTGTTGTTGTTGTTATTTATTTATTTACTTATGTATTTTTACACTGTTGAGAATTACAAGGCAACCTGGAAAGATGTTGAAAGGTTTAGTCAGGTCTTCTTTCAGTGAGAAAGGGGTGTGTAAAACACACCCTGATGATGAGCAGCAATTAACAGTGCATTGCTTTCTGGAAAGGACTTGAAGTTGGCTGCCCTGCAGGTCAGAGTCAATAAAGACTGAGTTACTAACAATGGCCTTTCTCTCCTCCCTGAAGCCCTGGACTTAACCCCAACTTCATCAGACTGGAGAAGAAGAGAATCATGTGAACAATAGGAGTCTTGGAATTTGACTTGGGCCTAATGTGCAGAGCTGTAAAGAGCTTGATTGATCGTCTCTCATGCTTTAGTCCCCGGTGCAAGAAAGGCCTCTTCTGAGAGGGTTGATGTGCCACCTGGGGTCAGAAGTTATCAGCTTGCGGGGCTAATGTTTCAGATGAGGCCACAGTGCAGTCAATAATTAATACGGGAATTTGCGAGTACATTCCCAAGGGCAGGAGGTTTTGACTTGAATTCTGCAGTCTGTCCAAAAAAGAAGTCTGGGCCAATGTCACATCTTCCTGCTAAAGCCATGGCCATGTGTATTAATAACACTAAGACAACTCTTACTCATCATCAAATACTTACTGAGCAGTTATCATTTGGAACCAAATTTCAGAATTGATAGGTGAAATCTTGCTTTGGATAAATCAGCAATTTTGAATTTATTTAAAAACAAACAAACAAACAGGTCGGGTTAAATCATAGTGACTTCAGAAACTATTAAGTGTCCATGGGGAGTGTTGATTTACAGTCTCTGAAATGGAGGTACATGGTACTGACATTTAGAGAAATGTTATTTAAGGAATATCAAGGACTAGAGGAAATAGAAATATCAGAGGAATTTGATTTTGGTTAGATGCTTGGATGCTTCATCCTGTTTGCAGAGAGATTTAGCTTAGGAGGCATCGTGTGTGTGTGTGT
>JAQZBX010103018.1:0-11090 GCA_029593785.1 Cabassous unicinctus | reverse complement strand
TCAGAGGGAAGTGGCTTGTTTTCTGTGGAAGTATAAAGCTTAGTTCACAGTCAGCACTTGCAAAGCCAGATGAATGAGAAAGCCACAGACCAGACAGAGGTTTATACAACCTGCTGACAAGAGGTCTCCAGTAGGGACCAAGAGAGGAAGGCCCAGAGCATCTTCAGTCTGAGGCGCAGCAGGTATAGGAAGTCTGAAAGGACGTGAATAGTAAAGTAGTTGGGAAGAGAACACTCCCCAGACCCTAACTTTAATGGGGCAATTTTTAAAAGGGAAAGAAAAATCAAACACTGGGGGCCAGTCCTGACAGATGCCATGGCATATGGTATCTATACTCACCTGGTAGCATTAAAAATGCTAAAGCCATGTCCAGCTAACCAATAGGTCCTAGCTGGGAGGTGTTTTGTGTGCATAGGAGAGGGCAATAGGTTTAGTACAACATGCATCTTATGGAAAGAGAAGGGGCAGAGTCCTGGTTTGCTGGCCTAATGAGGGCCAGACAGAGTAGAAGAACTAAAAGCTCCAAAGTGACTGCAAATTCTTTGTAACCAGCTTTGACCCAGGGAAAAGGGGCTGGATTCCCAACTCAGAGATTGTGGGAGGCAAACCTGACACATATCACATGCATTAGTCCTGGTCATCTTACAGTTGATGGACAACTCATACTAGGAAGAGGAAGGGCCCATCCCTTCCTTCCAATGAAGGAAGATGTTTATTCCCCTCTTTGTTGACTGCAGTGAGGCACAGGTTTTATCCAGGCTGTTTGCCTTGAGGGTGGGGGATGGGTGCCCTTTCTGGCCATGGGGGCTAGTAACTCATGGTTTTCATTTGGCTTTTTTAAAAATTTATTTATTTACTTTTATCCATTTCCCACCCCCCATCCCCCATTTTTGCTGTTTCTGTATCCATTTGCTGGGCAACTCTCTGTGTCTGTTTCCTGCCCTCTCTTCTCATCCTTCTCCTCCTGTCTTCACTGGGATTCGATCCTTGGAAACTCTGATGTGGGAGAGAGGTGTCCTACCACCTGTGTCACCTTAGTTCCTGGTTTTTCAGTTCGTCTCATCTTGGCTCTCCCGTTATGTCATCATCTTGCTGCGTGGCTCACGGGGCCTGACGGCTCACCTGTGGATGGGGCCTGGCGGCACACCCACTCACGAAGACTGGTGGCCCACGCGCCTTCTGTATTTTCCTTTTTTTGATTTTTACCGGGGGGTCCTGGGGATCGAACCCAGGATGCCCAACCACCCGAGCCACATCTGTCCCCCTGCTATATCTCTTAAGGTTGACCAAAGATACCCAGAGTTACAGTCTTTTCCCATACAGGATGGTCATATCATAAATCAAGCTTAGTTTATCACCAGCAGTCTCAAAACCAGACCTAGGGAGAAAAACTAGGTCTGGGGGCACATGCATGGTTTCTAATATAGCGAATGTTTAGCCTACCCTGATTATCACAAAATCAGGACAGTGAAAATATTTGCATTCATTTGGCTTTTTTGTTTCTCCGTCCTTTGCCCTCCTGGACAATGTGCAGTGCTCTCCTGGTTCGCAGGTCCCTAAAGCAACTCCTTTGAACACTTTTTTGCCCTTCTTTCATTGTTTTTGCAGGAGAGTTGAGCCATGCCTACCTAATCTGATACCATCTTTCCAGAAGTTGTGTGTGTGTGTGTGTGTGTGTGTGTGTGTGTGTGTGTCTGTGTCTGTGTATGTGTTTGAGGTACTGGGCGGGGGATTGAACCTGGGACCTTGTGTGTAGAAAGTTGGTGCTCAACCACTAAGCCATATCGGCCCCCTGAGTTGGCTTTTTTATGTTTGTTTGCTTTGTTGTTTGTTGTTTTGGTTTTTTTAGGAGGCACTGGGAGCCGAAACCGGGACCTCCCATGTGGGAAGCAGGCACTGAACTGCTTGAGCCATATCTGCTCCCAGTTTTGGTTTTTGATATAAGGCAAGGAATCCTGGAATGACTGACCCATGTCAATGAATTTGCCTGAGGCTGTAAAGAGGGTGAGGCTAATAAAACAATTTAATAAGAAGTGACAAAACTCGGCCTGATTAGACCTGGGTCTAGTGGGGAGATCAAAGGCATGGCTAGTTGGGGTTCAGAGCCCTGGTCCTAGTCCCCAACACAGCTCTTGATCCAGTGTCATCATTCAGAGGTAGAGGAAGGCATTTATTTATTTATTTGAGAAGCTGTGAGTTTACAGAACGATTATGCATAAAATACAGGATTCCCATATACCATCCTATTATTGACACCTTGCATTGGCATGGTACATTTGTTAAAGTTGATGAAAGCACATTTTTATAAATGTACTAGTAAGCATAGGCCATGGTTTAACCTAGGAGTCACTGTTAGTGTAGTACAGTTAGAGGAAGGTGTTTGCTTCCATTTCTGACTTGAGTAGTGTCAAAAGTCATCCTACCTGGAAAAAAAACAAAACAAAACAGAAATCATCATGATCTCTTCTAGCATATTTTATTCTTGACATTACTCATTCCTTTAGTTTATCTCAGAGCATTTATGAAAATACCTCTTCAGGAGTGAGAGATGAGAAACATTGAATTGTCATCAGCTTCCATACCTTGGCTTGAATTACATTCAACATCAGATGTGAATTAGTTTATCTCATTTTATAATTAGTCACTTATCAGAAGCCCTTTAGAATGGGACATGAGGCAGGTATGTTTGGAAAAAGAAGTGGAAGGAAGGCAAATGTTTGAAGCAAGGGGTGTTATGGAGTAGAATCACTTGGGGAATTTGGACAGCTGACTGACATGTCAATTAGAAAGTACTAAGCAAAACCATTTGAAATCTGATTTTAAAGAGACATGAAGTTCCACGGTTCTGCCCACATTTTCTAAGTCCATTTGTGGTTTTCTCGAAAGTTACCAGATTCTTTTATCTTCTAGGAAGGTGAGAAGGAAATAGGAAGTTTATATCAGTAGATCTAAGTCTAGGGCCTCATTTTTAATTTCAAAGAGGGTTTTGTGTTGTTGTAGTTATAGTATTTAGATAACTGGTGTTTATATCCATATGCAATTAAGTAATAAACAAATATTTGATATTCACTTATTTATGGAAGTATTTGTCTTACGCTTCAGACTATCCCCAAATGGCAACCATATAACACTTTACAGTATTGTGCATGTTTTGAAATGTCCACTAGCAAATGAAGATGGATTTAAAATTAGTGTATGGACCAATTGAAAGAACAATTTAATATTTTTACTAAATTAAAGTAATCCTGAGAAGTCAGAGTGCTACACAATATTGGATAAATAATCATGTTATTCCAGAAAAAATGTCTTAATTATTGAGAATGTAGCTTCCATTTATGTTAATAAACAGAAGTGGAGTCTATGGCTCCCAGAATTCCTTTGTTCAAGGAAACTGAACAAATCTGAATAAACAGTAGTTTATCATTCCATAACTCTTTACTTACAGAATTATTATATTTATTTTTATTATACTGTAAAAGCAGGATGATCTATCATCTCTACCTAGACTATAATTGTCAAAGAGAATCTTGAGATCATCTAGTAGTCCAATCCCATTACTACAGGGAATGCTTCTCCTAACATCGTAATGTTTCTTTCTGCATCAAGGGAACTCAATTAATGTAAGTCCTGGGTTCTCTTTACTCAATCCAGGGTCATTTATGCAGTAAATTGGGGAAGAATAAATTGACATTGTATATTATGTGTTTGCTGTATTATTTGAGGATATTCAATTATGCTATATGGAAAACAAGCAAAATGGAATGGATGAACTCACAGGAATTGTTAAGTACTAAAGCAAAGTTAATAAACCTTATGGCATGCTTAAGACAGATGAAATAAATGGAATGTATGGCAATTGGTCACAGATAAAAAAGTATGGAACAAATGAGAATGCTATTTTTTAGATAGGAAAGGAATAGAAGGACCAAGGTAACACTAAATATTAATAAAGCACTTATGCCACATCCAGATTGATAGCAATATCATTCCTGAATCACCCATTAGTGATACCCAAGTATACTCTAATGCAGACATTCAGAAATAATGTATGACTGGCTGCTCATCAGGTCATTAATAGATAGAGCTGTGGCCAGCCTTACTCGCTTCTGCATCTCTCTAGTAGAACAAGAGTGCGATTCCTCCAGGCACCATCCACCTGTTGGACTCCCTTATTAGATCTGAACTCTGGTCTTTGTAACCTCACTATCAGCAGGGAAGGTTGATGTAGTAGAGAAACACAGGACATATGAACATTGCATAATCCAGGATTCAGTAGTGTGGTCCTTCTGACTGTACCATATCCTACCCCATCTCTTTCTGCTACTTCTTGCAATAAGTTTTAAAATGGATTCAATAAACTGAGTGATGTGAGCATCTTAATTTGATCTATGGGACTTTGGTTCTGTGCTTTCGGGGTAGCATGCTTGATACTATAGTTGGAGGCTACCATTGCCTCAACGTAAATTTTCTCCCATTCAGCAATGACTTCTTTGGTGATCTAGTGTATACTCCTGGAGCAAACTCTTCTCCTGTGGGGGTGGGGAGAAAGGGGGGAGGGAGACCTCAACTTGTACACTGCTGTCACCTGTGACTGGGTAGGTAAGTCTGCCTAATCCTGGGTCATTTCATTTTTACACCTAGCTAGGTCCTCCTAATTAGCCTTTATAGATAATAAAGATGATATTTTGAGCTCCCATCTGTTACTACTTTATTTCTCAATTTATTCAGCACCTGGGTAAGAAAGAGGAGTGCTATTTATTGGTCCCTCTCAGATCCCCCAACATGTCTCACTTTACAGTTAGGATAACCACAGATCAGTGAATCTAAGGAGCATTTAGATTGCCCTTGCTACCAGGGTGAGTGTAGTGGGATTCTCATCTTTTAAAGTCCTAGCATCAGTATGTGCCCTAGGTGGTACACTCTCTTCCTCAGCTGTGTTTCACTTGGACTTTTTCAAATTGGTGCCTTGGTGGCTGTGGCAGGTTGGGATTATTTTGTGAATCCCCAAATGAGAAAGATTATGTTTGTCACCTAATCTATCACTCTGGGTGTGATACCCTTGGATCACATTAAATTGAGTTGAGGGGCCTTTGATTAGATTGCCTGTTAAGATTGCTGTGGGCTTTTTAATTCGACTATGTCAGTGAGGCGTGACTAAAGTTGAATCCCCACGCACTTGCTGGGTCTGATATAAATGGACTTACTCAGACGGACAGAGAGAGGAAAATGGGAACTACCCCGTGAGAGTAAAGACTCGAGTGTTGCCCACAGCTGAGCTGCAAGAACAAAAGCCCTAAGAGACAAACCCCATGCCAGGAGAGAGAGGACTACAGGACCCCTTAAGCACGAAGCCTCAAGAGGCTGGGCCCACGGAGCAGCTCAAGAGGAGACCGTGAGCCCGGAGGGGAAGGCTGAAACCAAGCAGAGATCGGCGGCCATCTTGCTCACCATGTGGCAACACACCAGGATCAGCAATAGCTAACTTTGGTGAGAAAGCATCTCTGCTGATGCCTTGACTTGGACATGTCATGGCCTTGGAACCCCAGATAAATCCTAATGATAAAAGCCAACAGATTTCTGGTACTTTGCATCAGCACCCCTTTAGCAATCTGAGACAGCAGCCTTTCCTGCCCCTTTATCCTGTGAATGTGGAAGTGTCTTGCCCAGCAGGTCTAAGCCATCTCATGGGACTCTGGTCATTTCATGGGTCTCTCCTTCACTCTGCCCGAGTGTCCAGTGGCCAACACAGTGTGAAACCCATGTATCTCTGTCGAGCCTTATGGAAACTTGTTCCTCACTAGCTCTTAGGGGTGGAGAATCCTGGCTCTGAGTTAATACTTAGACCAGGAGGCAATGTAATTCCTTGATATTTGTGCTATGGCTATGTAATCTCTGAACATCTCTGTCTGATATCAGCTTTATGCTAAGGCTGCAACACCTCACTTGTTATTAAGTAAATGGCCTCTATTAGTCAACCTTCAAAGTCCTGGTTTCTTAACTTAGAGATGCCTCCATCTTTGCCCTTTCTTCATTCCTTTTCCATCTACTTAGGGAAGTGCTAGAATTTTACTTGTAAATTTTATAAGAGAAAACCACTTCCTAGGAAAAATAATTAAAACTGTTCATCCACTAGTAACAAAGTTAATACATTCCCTTTCATTTAATCTCAGTTCTGTTAACCCTCTCCAACATTACCTAGTTCCTCTGCCCTTTATATAACTTCATTTTGCCTCAAGATCTGTTGATTTTACTGAGAAAAATGCTTACACTTTATTTATTCATGACTTCTAGGGTCTAGCACAATTTCTGGGAAATAGGAAGAAATATATTCCAGTGATTAAGAGATGTTGGGGACAATTTATTTGTCACCTAATATCCATCTTCACTTTTCTAAAGCAGCACTCCAGTATTTCTTTATGGGAACTACTCTTATTCCATTGGATGCAATCTGGAAGGATTGTCATTCAAGGTGTCCAAGATATATGACCTGATCTAGGCCAATAATACTTTCTCTCCCTGGATTTCAAAACTGAAAAAATGAGAAATTTCTTGGAGGTGATTGGTCACAGAGGCAGCACCCTGCAGAGACAGTCCACCAGTTCTTGTTACCTGGATGCCTATTGTTGTTCCTAGTCCTTTAGTTTCCATTCAGTTTTGTGAGCAATGCTACATCCTTCTGATAAATTCCTTTTCTACTTAAGTTAACCAAAGTCCCTTTCTCTTACTTGCCACTTTCTCCTATCTACTTGATACAAGATCACAGGTTTTAGAATCAGACAAGTTTCCTCAAGTGTAAATAGTAATTGTCAGGAATAAATGGGATAGTTGATGTAAAGAAATTAGTATAATCCTAGCACACAGTAAACACTAAATAAATGATAGGTGGCATTATTATTATTATTATTATTATTATTACTAGGTACTAGTTGAACATTTAATGAGAGTTACTACTCAGTGAAGTCTCCGGTCTACCTCAGGTGTTTGCAGTAATTGGATTTGGTCAAATCTAGATTTGGGGTGATACATGGACTAGGTGCAAAGTCCAGATATAGATATATATGTGTGCTCAGCAGGGGTGATGAAGAAAGTGATAAATAAATACCCAGAAAAGTGTTGGGTGGTGTAGCCCATTTTCCCCTTTATTCCTGATGTTTCCTTCCAGGGAATGGATATCAATTACTGTATCCCGTCTAGCCTCTTCCCACCCTCTCATTTTCTGATTTATGAGTTTGGAAGCAGGAATTGGGCATGCAACCCCCTGCCTTTTCCTCTTTTTTGAGGGGAATGAGTTCCTGCAGGGAGCAAAGTTCCTGCTCTGATCCTGGTGGAGAGAGTTGGGAGCATGGGAAGGCTGCCCTAGCCCAGAGCTGCTATGACTGGATGGGCAATTTCCTTGTATTACTCCTCTATTTCTTTCAGTTCCTTATGGCCACATTACTTGTTACACTGTTCCCACTTAGGAAGAAAATCTGTTGTTTTAATTAGTCACCAAAAAAGGAAGATACTACTGAGACGGTGGAAATTGCAAAACTGTGAGATGAGATGGCAAAGAGTGGGACGGCACAGGAGGCTATTTTTTCTCACCTGATCACTGGTTATTCATGTATTTATTTGCTGGGGCATTGATGTAATAACTTTGCCAAGGTGACCTTTGTATAATTTAGGAGAGATGCTTGATTCATCTGCACTACTTGGAAGGACTTGAGTTAATTTTTTGAAGGTATTGCTAGCGGATTTGGAAGTTTAGCTCTCTTTTGATAGATTTAGAGCCAATGGCTTAATTCTTCTGCATGGCAAATTAAATAAAGCCAGCATAGCTCTGAGCTGTGACTTCTCAGGCGATTCCATTTTCTTAGGAAGACAATCATTTGTTAAGCTAATGGAAAATAATTGTCTAAGTACATTAGAAGAGACCTAATTTCCCCCAGAATTAATGCTTTGCTCAGGATTGTTTTTTTGTGTTTGTTTGTTTTTTGGCAAGTCTGACTATCAAGAACTAAGTAGGAAAAAGGTCAGCAGAGGGCTGCTAGAACCAGTGTAAATGGTGATCTTGCTGTGGGTGAATATGATGCTATTTCACATCTTTATGTTAACTTTCTTTTTTTTTTAATGTATTTTTTAAAAGATACTTAGATTACATAATTGTTACACAAAAAATATAGGGATTCCCACATGCCCCACTCCCCACACCTCCCACACCCTCCCACATAAACATCCTTCATTAGTGTGGCACAGTCATTGCAGTTGATAAATGCATCCTGGGGCTTTGCCATTAAGCATGGACCATAGTTCACATTGCAGTCTACACTCTGTCCCACGCAGTTCTGCATGTTATGTGACGATATAAAATGGCCTATATCTGTTGTTCAGTGTCATTCAGGACGATTCCCAAGTCCCGAAAAAGCCCCCATATTACACCTGTTTTTTATATTAACTTTCTTAAAAAAAATTCTTTGGCTTGTGTTATACTTCAAATAGAAAATGTTTCTCTTTTAGGAAAGGAAGTCTCCTTTCTAAATCAACAAATATGGAAGGAAAGTAGGCAAGAGCTGGAGAAAGAAGACAGTAAGTTATTTGGCTAACAGGCTTCACGAATGGAATGGTGTGAAGGGTGATATCTGACATTTGAAAATGCTACTCTAACATTGGGATCAATAAAGACTTAGAATATATGGATGGCTTTATTTACCCCCACCTAATCAATAATGTACTCTTTCTACTATTTCTATACAGATAGAAATAATGTTATGGCTACACAATAAGAAAGAAAGAGTTCCTTTTGGCACCTACAAGATCAGTGCTAGTTTAAAAATGTCTACATATTTCAGTGAAGAAACAGAAATGAGTGCTGCAATCCAGGGTGAGTGGTGAAGGGCTGGAGGCTTCCAAGCCTAGACCCTGGCCACACAGCCGGGGACTGGGGCACTCAGCTTGGATTTCCAGTGTCCTCTGGTCGGCAGGAATCCTGAGGCCAGTCCCGAACACCTGCCAGTCACCGGAAGCTCCTTGTTGCTCTCACATGCCCCACGCTCACTTGTCCAGCACTGTGGGTCATGCTGTCTGCTGCGCCAAGAAGAGTTCTCAGCACTCAGTTTATTTAATCTTGGCCAACTTTTAAGCAAAGATGAGAGACTGCTCCTTCCACTAATTCTTCCCTGACACCCCAGCCAGAAGGAATCGTTTCTTCCTCTGAGGAGCTGTTTACACTATTAGGTAACTCACTGTATTTCACCTTCTATTGGAGGTGGTTGATTGTCCATACTAGCTCCCCTTCTAGTCTGAGTATTTTCCAGGGTGAGAGTCACAGCTTATTGATCTTCACATGCACTGAAAATTCTTGGTGCAGTAATTTACATGTAATTGTTATTCAATGGATGCTTATTGAATGAAGTTCTGGTTTGATTGATCACCATTATTTCTAAGAGAATAAGAACTTGTCTTTATGAATTAAAAAAATATTACCCAGTGTTGGTAAGGATATAGAGAACCAAGCACTCTCCTAGAGTGTTGGTGACATGTAAATTACTGCATCTTTTTTGGAAGGCAATTTTGCATTAGTCATCAAAATTTTTAGCACAAATGTGCTTTGATCCAGCAACTTAACTTCTTATAAATAGGAAGCATAAGACTTATCAGGATATTCACACACATGAGAATGTTTCTTTCTATAGTGTTTATAATAGCAAAACCCAACCAACTAACCAAAATGCAAAGCACCACAATACAATAGGGGGCATAAGTGGGATTTTAACTTCCCATGTATGCATATGTGCAATGTGATTTTTTTGCAATGAACATCTATTACTTTTATTTAGAAAGAAAAAGCAAATCTCAGTTGATTTTTTTTCTCACCCAAAGGACTCCTGCTGTTCTTTGGGAAGAATTGTTTCTAAATAGGGATTCATTGGCTCCCATGTTCTCCTTCCATTTTATTTTGACACAGAGAGGGAAGAATAATCTCGGAACATGGTTTGTAGTATCTCCTCATTCTTAGGTGCTGTATCATCTACCTAAGTATTTTTCAACAGCCCTCCCTTCCCCCAAGCTTGAAGCAGTTAATGGTCCCTTATTCCCCACAGGATAAAATTTAGGCCATGGAGACTTGAGGTAAAAGACCCCTCACGACCCCGCCCTATTTGCCCTTCCTCTCTGCCTCTACCCCTTCTCTAAAGCCTCTCCAGCACTTGGACTGAGCCACTGCACCAACAATTCTCTTCTCCTTCAGGCTCTCGTGCTTTTGGCATTCTGCTCCCTTATCCTAGAACTCTGCCTGCCTGGTAGTCTCCTCCTCTCCTGTGAAGCCTCTGCTCAAGTGTCACCTCCTCGGTGATGGCGTCTCCTACTAGTCCTCCACTCCCGGCGTTCTTGCCACCCTCACCTCACAAGGCCATCACATGTATAAGCTTTTGCGTGTGCTTGTGCTTCTTAAAGAGACTTCTTGGATTTAAGCAGTTAGTCTAGGTGGAAGTTAAAGCTCCTGTAACAAAATAGGGTGGGGTTTGCCAAATGGTAGGGTGAGATGAGGGCAGTGGTTGGGCAGGAGGTGACTGACAGCTTACCTGTGCTCACATGAGGATGCTGGGGACAGTCAACGCTTCTCTTCCTCTTTTCTTTTCCCCTGTCCACTGACTGCTCTTTCCTGATTTTGGAAGCTATTCCTCAATCCCCACCAGCCTGAGCAAATAAAGTTCAAGCCATATCAGTCATATGGTGAAAGGAAATTGTTCTCATATCTCCCCTTCAAAGATATGGGTAAAACAGTTTTGAGGGCTAATTTGTCTTTCTTCAAGGAAGCCTCTTTCTCCTGCTTTTCAGGTAGTGAAGTTTCCCTCTATCTGTATTGTATGCACTACAGTTTTTTGGGATGGCCGACTACTCAAGACCCCCAAGAACATTTTTTCTCTCACTCCCTTCTAACAAGTGTTTGAAATGTTCATGTGTGTTGTAAGGCATGTGTGGTACCTGCCCTGTGGCCATATGGAGGCTAGGCTTACTAAACTGCACCTTTCTCCAGATGTCTACCTCTCCTTCTCCCCCTCTCCTCTTCTACTCCCTTTCTCTTCCTCTCTTTCTGTCTTTCTCATCAATAC
>JAQZBX010103017.1:0-11095 GCA_029593785.1 Cabassous unicinctus | reverse complement strand
GGGGCTGAGTTCTGGGGGTGGTTAGCGGCTAATTTCTAACTTCGTCCAGGTGCTGCGGATCCGGAAGCTAAGGCCAGAGCCTTGCAGAAGAGGTAGGTCCTCCCCAAAGGCCCCAGGCCTTCCCCCTCTGCCCTAGCTCCTTCACTGTTGCCCAGTGCTCCTGTTTCCTCTCCTCAGATCCAGCTCCACTGCCGACTTCCAGGAGGAGCCCCAGTGTAAGTGGGGGAGGAGGGCCAACCTGGAGGAGGGGGACAGGGGGACCGGTAGGGAAGAGCTCTGGCCTTAGGGGTGAGGAAGCATGAAAGTCTAAATCTGTGTGATCTCAGGCTCAGTGCTGCCCTCTCTGGGCCCCAGTCTCCCACCTAATAATGGGAGGGGTATGCAGGACCACAGGATGCCAGGAATCTTGCCAAGAGATAGATCTTCCCTGTTCTTTCCACTCCAGGTGCTGTCGTGAGGGGCTGCAAGCCTGAGAAGGACAGACAGCTGGACAGCGGGGTGAGCCTCTGGTTCCTGCCCAGGTGCCCACAGCAGTCTTTGGTTAATAAGCAAAACCACTGGACACTGCTCCATTTCATGTCCCTCAATGCTCAGCAGCAGCCACCTCTCCCTTCCTTTTTTTTTTTTTTTTTTTTTTTTTGGTGCACTGTTCCCGGAACTACTGCAATACCAGGTCAATGCGTGGAGTGGACGGAGCAAGCCCCTGTTCCATCTCCCAGCTCTAAAAATCCATTTACTATATTGTCCTCAGATAGAGGACGTATCAAATATTAAACTGATAAGAACAGATACTACACTTGATCTTAGCCAAAAGTCCGAGAAGCGATCTCTCTCCCTTCCTCTTGACTCATGCTGCTCTCACGGCTGCCGCGACCTCACTCTCAGCTGGTTTTCCTGATTTCATCTGGGACCTTGTAATTGTTGGCATGTCCTCGGTCCCAGACTATTAGGACTGGCTGGTACACCTGTGCAGTGTGTGCACTGCAGCACAGGGATCAAAATACGGTACTGGTGGGGTTGCGAGGCACGCCTTTTCCACATTTGCGCTAAGGGGGGCACTCTACAGACCAGCCCATCCCTGCGCTAGAACCCTCTGCCTCCCTCTCTCTGTTGACTCTCTTTCCTCCAGTCCCATGGCTTTAAATGCAGCTGGACCACACAATAATGTGCCATGCATGTAACAGTTGGCAATTGGCTCCTGCTCTCACAGTAAGCACATCCCAGCCTTTTAATTAAACTCACCATGAGACGACTGTATACTACGGGGCAAAATTTCTTTAATCACAGGTATAGTAGTGTAATAGGGTTTTTCTGGCTCATCTATATGTCAACACACACACACACATATCTTACATAAGTTGAGCCTATATTGGCTGTATGTGCATAGCATATATGTATATATTTAGTGAATGGATAAAAAAAATGGATGTCCTTCAAGACTACCAGTCCCCCTTCATAAATTCATTCTGTGAGGGACAGATGTTTTGAGAATATATGATTTGCCAGGCTGTGTTTTCATCCTTAATTTATAACCATGAGTGAATCTGTCCCTGCCACCACTGAAGGCATTCTAGAGGGCTAGGGCGAAATGGGCAAGTACATATGCAACGTCAGCACAAAGTGCTATCAAGAAAAATATAGCAAGATAAGGAAATAGAGTTTGCTTCTGAGGTATGATTAAAGAGAAAATATCACGAATACTTGAAGGATGAGCCCATGCAGGCAGAGGAAACAGCAGGTGAAAATGTTTTGAGACAAGAACACATTTAATCAGCAAGGTGGGTGGTGTGTCTGGAGACCGATGATCAAGGGTAAGGTATTAGGAAATGCCACAAGACAAGCAGGAAGCCACCAGATCCTGCAGGGCCTTTTGTGCTATGGTGAGAACTTTAAAAGCCACTAGAAGATTTTGAGCAAGGGAGAAACATGATGTGACGTGTTTTAAAATAATCTCTCTTGTCTCTGTGTAGAAAATTAACTGAAGAGAAACAAAAGCGGAAGCAAGATCAGCTTCACTCTTTTACTGTCTTTGTCCATCAGAGTTCTGAAGATGAAGACACACAGAGAGCAATTTATACCCAGGTGAACAAATCAAGACTTGGGCAAGAAGTGGCCAACTCTCCTTCCCTCAATTCGGCAGAATTGAGGGTCATGAAAGAGAGACCAGAGGAAAAGGACGTACAGAAGGTCAGTCAGGTATGTCCTTTCCTCTTCAGGACCCCTCCACCCCAACCTCTTACCTGTCTTCTCACTCTCCTCCCACTCCCCAGGCTGCTCCTGCTGAAGACCCCCAGAATGTGACTTATGCTCAGTTGACCAACTTGACTCATGGAGGGGAGATGTTCACACCCTCTTCCTCCCGGCCAGGGCAACCCCTAGCAGAGCCCAGCGTGTATGCTCTCCTGGCCAAATGAAAGTCCAGGAAAAGATCCAGACACCCACTCTCGAAGGAGGGAGATGGCAGGTTCACCCACGCTCATTCATTCACCCCAGAAGGCAGTGGAGATGCCTCCATGGATCTTGGCCAATGAATCCCAGTCTGGGATCCTTTTAAATGAAAGAAGAATATTCTGGGACTATTGAAATCACCCAATTCTACAAAGATAAATAATATCCTTATATTTTTGGAAATAAACAATGGATTTCTAAAAGCCAATGAAAGAAACCACAAATGAAGTTGGAATATTTTTTACTTGAGTTATAATGCAAATCTGATGCAGCAAAATCTATGAAATAAGGAAATTAAGTGCTACAATTAAAATATTAGAAAAAAGCAGAAAGCCTGAAAATAAAAGACCTTAGCTTCTGTCTCAAGAAATTAGAAAAGAATAGCAAATTAATACTGGGATGATAGAAGATAAGACATAACAGTGATAAGAGCACTTATTAATAAGAAAAGATAAAAAAAGAGAAGAATAAATAAAGCCATAAAGATTTTACTCTAGAATACTTTAAAAATTTTATAAAAGTCCTATCAAAACTAATCAAGAATTAAAAGGAAGGCACAAATTACCAAAATGAGAAATGAAAAGAGGATATCGCTACAGATCCTACGGACTGTACTAGCTAATAAGTGGATATTATCCACTTTATCTGACTTTATCCAATTTAGATGAAAATTACAAATATTTCAAAAATAAAACTTAACAAAATGTTCCCAAGAATAGAAAATTTGAATTATCCCTATCTATTACATAAGTTAAATTTAAAAATTAAAATCATTCCACAAAATAAACTCCATAACTATCAAGTTTCCCTTCCCTTAAAGAAGAAACACTATTCATACACAAATGTTTCTGGAGTTAACACTATCCAATATATTATATTAGGCCATATGAACACCTGACAAGGATATTTCAAGAAAGGAAAACCACACTTGAGGGTCTCACATAAACTTAGATGGAAAATAAATAAATGAAATATTGGTGAAAATGTGTATCATGACCAACTTGTGGAAATTCAAAATGGCTTAATAATCTAAATCAACCATTATAACTCACCATATTAACATAATTAATAGAAAAAACATGACATTTTGATATGTGTAGACAATGGATTAGAAAATATGTTGCATGCTTATGACTGAAAATACTTATCAAAACCAGAAAATGATCCCATATATTACTTTTTCCTGTTATGGATCATACTTTTGATGTGCAGTCTAAGAACTCTTTGCCTAGCCCTAGACCCTGAGGATTTTCTCCTTTTGATTTGTTTTTTTTTTTGTCTGAAAGTTTTATGGTTTTGTATTTGCACTCTAATGTTGTAATAATGAAAAACTGGAAACTGCCCAAATATCCTTCAGTGGATGAGTGGTTATGGAAACTGTGATGCATGCATGTATGGAATACTGCACAGCAATCAAAGGAATGGATTATTGAGACATGCAACAACTAGGATGAAGCCCCAGGGAATTATGCTGAGTGAAGAAAGTCTGTCCCAAGTACTGAATGATTTCAGTGGTGTAATATTTTTGAAATGACAGACTTTTAGAAATGGAGAATAGATTAGTGGTTGCCAAGGTTTAAGAATGGGGGTGGGGTGGGAGGGAAATGGGTTCAGTTCTGAAAAGACACCACATGGAATCTTGGTGGAGATGGAGCTGTCATTTACCTTGACAGTGGTGGTAGATTCAGGAATCTGCACACATGATAAAATTGTACAGGCATAATCATACACAAATTGATGTCATATGGCATCAGTTCACTAACTTGACTCCATATGACCGTTCACCAAAAAGAGGACCTAATGGAACTGGGGTCTCCTGACAACAAAATCAGCTAAGACCCTATATCCAACAGCCCATAATACTAAAGATGGTAATTTCCAAGACAATGTGCTCATAAAAATATTTTATTATCCTCATCTCCTGTTTTAGGGATTGCATTTGAGTAGCCAGCCTTTAATTATCTGAGGTATTGTGCATAATCCTAATTCTTTAAAAAAATGAAATATATGATCCTAAATGGAACTTGGTTCCCCTATAACTTCCTCATACCTAGAGAAGGTTCACACTGATGCCAGGATTGACGCTCGAGGCAGGAGTCTGACCATATCAGAGAGATCCTAGACCACCAGGGCTCAGGTACTAAACTGCAGCTGACCCTTTCACCCTAATTTTCATATAACTGGGCTGAATAGAAAATTCTTGACTAACAATGATTCAATTCAATGCATTAACTTAATTTTGCTGATGAAATCTATGCTAACAAAGGCATTGTCATGTAAGGTTTCTTTGCCTTTATCTCAGATGTCAGTCTTAGGGTTTTCCTCTTTGTCCTTAATATTCCACACTACCTCTATCATCATGATATGTCAAGGCATGGATTCTATTTTTAAAAAACATCCTCCTTGGGATTTATTATGTGTATTCCATTTAATAATATTCCCTGCTTCATTTCTGGAAATTTCTCAGTTTTAACCCTTTGACCTGTGCCAGTTCATAAAACATTCTCCCTATCGAAATCCATAATAGATGTATGCCAAAGTCTTTAATTCTATGTTTAGAATTATCTATGTTTCTTGACTTATTTGTACCTGTATTTTCTATTTCCATATCTGGTTTTTACAAATTCTGGAATATTTTTTCAATTTTGTCCCTACTAATTTCCTCATAATCACCCATATCTGTTTTGAAATGAATCATTTGAAGCTCTTACAAACAAAAATTGTCTTTTTTCTCCTCTATATTTCTATTTAGTTACATTTCAAAACAAGCTATTTTTATAATGCACTTTAATTTTTAAGGATTTGGAAAATGCTAATTTTGAAGTCACTTCTTGATTTTGCTATTCTCTCTCTTTTGTTGGGTTTCATTTCCTACAATTATAGTATACTTAGAATGTTTTTCATGGCACCGTTTGTCCTTATATAGTTTGCCATTCTTCACTTGCAATAATCTTCCACAGTGTTTTTTCTATAAGTGTCTGGGGGTTAGTATGTGACAGTTTTGCAGTTGCTGTTGCCTTATAATGCATCAGCTCCAAAGACAATTTCTTACCGGGAATATGCTCTGAATTGGTTGCTCACATCTGGGACCCACATCTTCCTTTTGCTGGAGAAAATCTCTTTCATCCACAATCAGGGGAAGGGACCTGACTTCTGGCCCTGACCCTAACTCCATTCACCCACAGGCAGCTGGTTCAGAGCTTCCAGCTTCATGCTAGGAGCCCAGGGTCACTCCTTCAGCTCCATCTCCTGTCTCCACAGCTGGAGAACCTCAAGTGTGACTGGCTGAAGCCGGTCCCAGAGCATCATAGGACACTTAAATTCACAGTTTAGTGTCAGAGTCACCTAAAGTTTTGGAAATTTCCTTTATATTATTATTTTTTTTTTCTTTTGGCTATGGCTGTGCATTTTACAATGTTTTATACAGGATTTTGCTTTGATTGGAAACTTGTATATGCAATCAATTTGCAAACTTTATTAGGAAAACTGTTAATAGAGTCACTGTTTCTCTCAGTGACTCCACCCTCCGTATATGCTAATCTGATCCATGTTACTACCTGATATTGAGCTCCTTCTATGTACCAGACACCACTGAACCCTCACAAAAACACTAGGAGGTGAGATCATTATCATTTTTTGACAAATGAGGAAGATAAAGCTCAGAGAGGCAAGGGACCTGTGCAAGGTCCCACGGCCAGAAGGTGGGAAGTCAGTGCATTCCCTCCAAGCCAATGCTCCTTCCTAATGTGTGAAGACAGATTCCACAGGACAGGGTGAAAAGGTCTACCCAGATAAGGAGGGACACAGAGGAGACAGGCGTGACTCAGGATTCGACCCTTGGTGATGAAACGAAAGGTCCTGCTACATACAAGAACTGTTAGAAAGAAAGAAAAATCTGAAATCCTGGTCCAGAAAGAAAATTGTGTTTTTTTTTTGAGATAGGATTATCAGTCTCATAAACATCTCTCCATGCTTCCTTTCTTCCCCTGGGGTCAACCCCTCTGCGATGGCCACAATGGCTGCTCCAGTCAACCAAGTCAGAGAAGGGAACAGTACTGGATTCTTCACTCTCTACTGCTTTACTCCAATCAGCAAAGCCAAACAGTTCTTCCCACTTGTATCCTTCTATTCTGAGTCCCTCAGACAATCACCACATTCCATGTCAATGTGAAACTCAAGAGGCCTTTTCCATATCACCCACCAGCCTCCTTCCTGGTTCTTCTACTCCAGGCATCCACTTCCTGCTCCACTCCATTCCTCTCATAACCTCCATAGGGTCCTTCTAAGAACCTACCTGACTCTGACATGTCCCTGCTCAAACTCTTCCAACAAAATAAGTTCCAAACTCTTCCCTCTGACCCTCAAGGCTGTTGACTATCAGGCTGAGTTAGCCTTTCCACCTACAACAATCCCCGGTCTTCCCGTCACAGAAAATGTGGTTATAGTTCTTCCACTCCATCATTCTTTTATGCCTTCCCACAAGCTACTGTATCAACCAGTTTGTGCCTAGAAAATCCTGCAAAGATCTGTGTACAGAAAGCCCCAAAATCGTCTCTGTCTTGTTTCCCTTGTTATAAATGTTTTTCTGCCATAGGATTTATGGGAGCGCTACATGAGCAATCCAAATAAACCATTTAGTATATTGGTTGGTGCATCACATAGGGGATCAGGTAAAATGGAGATTTTTATTATTATTTATAATAAATAGAGCCCTCCTACATACCATTCTGTACACAGCAGTTAGGTCAACAAAACATAAATCTGTATTAATATTCCCCTAGCTTAAAAGGTCTTTTCAAATACTTGTACCACTCAAAGATTCCAAAAATAATTGGATTGTATATTTGAAATGCAGGAATTTTATGATAGCAAAATGTACCTTAATAATGTTCTTTAAACATCTTCCCAATTGTCTTAAAGGTGAAACAGAGTCCCTGCATTTTGCTCATGATTAGCTCCCCCAACTTCCTCCATTTCTCCATCTCTCCAATCCAAAAGAAGGATTTCTCTCATTCCTAGATCAGCACAAAGTTCTTCTTGTATAGGAAGCTCAATTCCTGGCCTCTCGCTGGAATAACGTCTACTCATGCTTTGGATCTTTATTTCCTGCAGAAAGTCATCCTTCTCTCCCATGACTCCAGTGAGTCCCTTCCTACAGAATCTCAATGTTCTTTGTTTTTATCCATTTTTGCAATCTCCCACAGTTGTAATTTTACTTTTTATTCTGTAATTTTTTAAAGCCCTATCTTATGTTCACCTCCACGCCATGGACCTAAGGATATACCTCGTTCACTGATGTGAATCCTAGGGACTGGCATGTTGTAGGGGATCAGTATGTATTTGCTGATTGACTGATTAAATGAAGAAGAAAATTTACACTTTTGGAGGGTCAGGAAAGGGAAGGGAGTTCATCTAAGTCATACAACTTCTTTAAAAAAGTCAGAACGTTGTCCTAAAATCTGCTCTGAGAAATCTCCATGACAGTGGGTTCTGTCCTCGGCACCAAAATAGGAAACGAAAGCCTGTCCTCGAGGGAGGGGCAATTCCCTCCCCCCCGAGGCTACTGATGTGACACCCCATTTGGGAGAGTTATGACTTGTCATATCCTGTCTCTGTCTTCCTGGCATGGGGGGAGGTGCTGTGACATAGATCCTCACTGTTGTTTTCTGCCTTCTTAAGCTAGGATGAGGGTCCGCACACACAGCCAAGTCCTGGTCACTGTAGAAACGCCAGAGATTAGGATGTTGGGGGGAGACTAGCCTCAGGAGGAGGAGAAAATGTGCTCAGCCCGAGGTCTGACCATCACTCAGGGGCCCAGACCACCCCTGGAGCATCCATGTGTGGGTGGGAGGACGAGCCTATCACAGGGAACTCTCTTGCGGGGCTGTGTTGGGGCCAGGGGGACCAGGTACAGGCAGGTGAGTCCTCCCTAGGCCTCCCAGCTCCAACCTCCAGGCTCAGCACAATAAGCCCCCCTGGGCAGCTCGGGAACGAGCTCAGCAGGTCTGGGCTGAGGGTGAGCAGTCTAGGAGGGGCCTTGGAGTGACAGCTGGGGAAACTGAGAGAGAAGGGAACCCCTGAGAGCTCCAGGTCTGACTCCTTTCCAAGTACCTTCCCCAAACCCTCCATCTGGGCTGACCAAGGCTCCATGGTCCCAAGAGGGAGTCCCATGACCCTCTGGTGTCAGGGGTCTCTGCAGGCTGATGTCTACCAGCTATATAAAGCAGGGGTCTCTGAACCCTGGGACACGCAGGCCCCACTGGACTTCAAGGACAAGGTCAGATTCACCATCAAATCCATGATGCAGGGTGATTCCAGGGTGTGTATAACAGCTTGGAGGGAAGCTCAGAGCCCAGCGAAACCCTGCACCTGGTGGTGACAGCTAAGAGGGAGGAATCAGGCCCCTTCCTCACAGACCACACTTGGGGGTAATGTGGGGTGACAGTGGCCCCCCTTTAACTCAGTTCCTTCCTTCTCTCAGGAGCATATGGCAAACCCTCCCTCTCAACCCATCTGGGTCCTATGGTGGCTTCAGGAAGGAACGTGTCCTTCTTGTGTAGCTCTTAAAACTCAGTGGGGGGAGGCGGATGTGGCTCAAGTGATTGGGCTTCCACCAACACATGGGAGGTCCCAGGTTTGGTTCCCGGTGCCTCCTAGAGAAGGTGAGCTGGTGCAGAACCTGGAAGAGCTGATTCAATAAGATAATGCAACAAAAAGAGACACAAAGAGGAATGACAATGAGAGACACAACAAACCAGGAAGCTGAGGTGGCTCAGGTGATAGAGTGCCTCTTTTCCACATGGAAGGTCCTGGGTTCGGTTCCCCATGCCTCCTAAAGACAAGATGAGCAGACACAGAGAGCTCACAGCAAATGGACACAGAGAGCAGACAGCGACTGCAAACAACAAGAGGGGGTTAAAGCGTATAGTAGGCTGAACACTCTTGGGATGAAGACCATTGATGAAATTCTATCAAACTCTGGGCCTTTATTCTCTCACCTGGATAAGTGCTGAATCATATCTGGGATTTCAGAAGGCCCAGTCAGGCCTCATCTTGTGAGCAACTGGCTTCCTGGGAAAGGAGGCATCAGAATTCACCTGTCCAGGAACTTCAGTCGGGACATTCCCATCTCCAGCAGTAATTGTGGTCATTGTCTTTGAGGGATAAGGAAAAGGAAGGAGAGGTACCTGTCAGGACTTTCTGCCACAGTTTCCATGAGCACCATGTTTTCTGATTGGAAGGGACATCATGATGTTATGGGGAAGCAAGAACCTGAAAGTAAGTCTCTCCTGCATGGATAACTCAGCTCTGCTACATCCTACAGCAGAGTTTTCCCATTCCTCCACAAGGAATGATAAACTCTAGGCTTATCCACCAACTAGGTTTTTGCGGATGTGCAAAAAGGAAAAGTAAAGAGAAAGGTCCAGATTAGGACCATTTTCCTCTACCCAGACTTTCAGACAAATGGTAGCTTGCAGGAGGGTGTGCCTTGCCCTCACGTCACTGATTGGTTGATTGATTATTTTCTTTAACAATATCTTGCACATATATTTTTGTTTCCATAAATGCAAATCTATGCTCCCTGGCTTCTTCTATTTCCTTGTTGTAAATAAATTTTGTGCATGCTGGTCTTTATTCTTTACTTTCTACTATGATAACTTTTCAAATAGATTAGCATCAGCAAGAGTGGATTGATCAACATTTATTTGTTTCATTTAATTGATCCAACCAGTTTGGAAGTTACATGTTCTATTTCCAGTTTTAAATTTTACTTCATTTCTAACATATGTATTTACATTTAAATTTCGGAATTTTCTACTCCTTTAGATACAAGGAACTAAATACACTTTTATTTTGCTTTCACTGTGGGTGTAAACAGTAAACAACCTAAGTTCTTGTATCTCTGAAAATGCCTTTTTTTCACTATCAATTTTTATCAATATTCCATAATACATTTGTTAAATCAAGTAAAGAATAAATTTCAGCAACTGGGAGGGGAAGTCATCCTAAGTAAGGATCTTCCCTCCAAAGCTGTCCTCTACCCTCATGAAGATGCCTCTCACAGGGTGGGTTGTACAATTGAGACAATAGTCCCCAAAATCACATGTGCCCAAGGTCCTCGTGCTTAGAGACTCGTCCTCTGCTGACTCTGTTACCTTTCCCCAGGGTTGTGAGTGGTATGGAAGGTTCCAGTGTGAGCCTCACACTCATTCTTGATGGAGACACCATGTCTGACACTGAGGCGTGAGTCTGTTGCACACATTGGGGAAGGGGGCTCAGTGTGGCCATGGGCCTGGGTCAGGGAGCATATCCTTGTGCCCATCCACAAACTTGGGGAGGGGGAGCCATGGTTTCCCACCTCTCTCCAGTGCTGGGACCCCTTTGCCTACCCTGAGAGGACACTGGGGTTCCACTCCTTCCTCTACACAGAGGTGGAAACCTCTGTCCAAATGACCCCTTCCTGGTCCCAGGAACCAGTGGTGACTCAGCTCTGGCCTCTGTTCGTTATTGTGGCTTCGCTCCATGGTGGAAACTTTCATTTCCCTTATCCTGCAAATGACTGTGCCTGTGGGTTTCAAAATATTACTAGTCACATTTCTGGGTATTTTGAACAGACAAGAGCTCTTGAGTTGGCACATCAATCTCC